>CM053026.1:7812541-7836354 GCA_028564925.1 Lithobates sylvaticus | reverse complement strand
GGAATGAATGGAGAAATGTTCAAAACTAGTGGGAGGTGACAAAAGCTCTGAGGGGAATTATAGCTCCTCCCACATAGCTCTGAGGGCAATTATAGGTAGTCTTCGTCGTTTCGCCGAATGGTTTACGAAATATCGTCATTTTTGCGGCGAAATTTGTCCCATAGGAATGAATGGAGAAATGATCAAAACTAGAGTGGGAGGTGACTAAAGCTCAGAGGGGAATTATAGGTAGTCCCACACAGCTGAGGGGAATTATAGGTAGTCCCACACAGCTCTGAGGGGGATTATAGGTAGTCCCACACAGCTCTGAGGGGAATTATAGGTAGTCCCACACAGCTCTGAGGGGGATTATAGGTAGTCCCACACAGCTCTGACTGATATTATAGGTAGTCCCACACAGCTCTGAGGGCGATTATAGGTAGTCCCACACAGCTCTGAGGGCGATTATAGGTAGTCCCACACAGTTCTGAGGGGGATTATAGTTAGTCCCACACAGCTCTGAGGGTAATTATTAAATTTTAAAAAAAAAATAATAAAAAAAAAAAAATAATAATAGAAAAAATAAAAATAAAATAATTTTAGAAAAAAAAAATGAAAATTTGGAAATTTGAAAAAAAATCTTTTTTGAAAAAAAAAATAATTTTAGAAAAAATATATAATATAAAAAAAATAATAATAATTAAAAAAAATCATTAAAAAAAAAAAATAATTTTTGAAAAAAATATTTTTTATAAAAAAAAAAAAAAATCAATAATTTTAGAAAAAAATGAAAATTTAGGAAATTTGAAGAAAAAAAATTATTTTTGAAAAAAAAAATTATTTTTTGAAAAAAAAAAATTATTTTTTGAAAAAAAAAATTATTTTTGAAAAAAAAAAAATTATTTTTGAAAAAAAAAAATTATTTTTGAAAAAAAAAAAAATTATTTTTGAAAAAAAAAATTATTTTCGAAAAAAAAAAATATTTTAATTATAAAAAAAATCAATCATTTTAGAAAAAAAAAAAAAAAAAAAAATTAGGAAATTTTTTTTAAAAAAATGTGAAAAAAAAAAAAATAAATTTTGAAAAAAAAATAATTTTGAAAAATGTATTTTTAGAAAAAATTGAATAAACATCTAAAAAAAAAAATCATTTAAAAAAAATCATGAAAAAAAAAATTATTATTTTTGAAAAAAATAAATAAATGTTTAGTTACTCAAGCCACTCCACCCA
Organism: Lithobates sylvaticus; assembly: GCA_028564925.1. Lineage (NCBI taxonomy): Eukaryota > Metazoa > Chordata > Amphibia > Anura > Ranidae > Lithobates > Lithobates sylvaticus. The sequence continues at coordinate 7,835,144 of CM053026.1, read as the reverse complement.
GTTTCTCCGCCCACTCCAGTAGGTGGAGGCAAGAACACGTCACACAATTTCCCCAGAAATTGTATTTTTTCTAGTTATTATTATTCTTATTATAGCCAAATTTTGCACGCTAACTCCTCCCACAGTTTTTATGCTACATATACCGAATATATACCAAAACGTGCGGATTGTTCCCGAATGGTGTGCTATTACTTTGTGGAACGTTTTTCCGAATGGTTCACGAAATATCGTCATTTTTGCGGCGAAATTTGTCCCATAGGAATGAATGGAGAAATGTTCAAAACTAGAGTGGGAGGTGACAAAAGCTCTGAGGGGAATTATAGCTCCTCCCACACAGCTCTGAGGGGATTATAGGTAGTCCCACACAGCTCTGAGGGGATTATAGGTAGTCCCACACAGCTCTGAGGGGATTATAGGTAGTCCCACACAGCTCTGAGGGGGATTATAGGTAGTCCCACACAGCTCTGAGGGAGATTATAGGTAGTCCCACACAGCTCTGAGGGGGATTATAGGTAGTCCCACACAGCTCTGAGGGGAATTATAGGTAGTCCCACACAGCTCTGAGGGGAATTATAGGTAGTCCCACACAGCTGAGGGGGATTATAGGTAGTCCCACACAGCTCTGAGGGGGGTTATAGGTAGTCCCACACAGCTCTGAGGAGAATTATAGGTAGTCCCACACAGCTCTGAGGGGAATTATAGGTAGTCCAACACAGCTCTGAGGGGGATTATAGGTAGTCCTACACAACTCTGAGGGGAATTATAACTAGTCCCACACAGCTCTGAGGGGAATTATGAAATTTGAAAAGAAAAAATTAAAAAAAAAAATAATAAAAAAAAAATAAAAAAAAAATAATTTTAGAAAAAAAATGAAAATTAGGAAATTTCAAAAAAAAAATTCTTTTTTTTTGAAAAAAAAATTATTTTAGAAAAAAAATATCATTTAAAAAAAAAATAATAATTATAAAAAAAAACATTAAAAAAAAAACATTTTTTAAAAAAAAAATAATTTAAAAAAAAATAATAATAAAAAAAAAAAAAAATTAAATAATTTTAGAAAAAAAAATGAAAATTAGGAAATTTGAAAAAAAAAAATCTTTTTGAAAAAAAAAATCTTTTGGAAAAAAAAATTTTTTTGAAAAAAATATCATTTTAAAAAAAAAAAAATATCAAAAAAAAATTAAATTTTTTTTTTTTTATAAAAAAAAAAAAAATTTTAAAATAAAATAATAACTCAAAAAAAATTAAATTTTTTTTTTTTATAAAAAAAAAATCAATCATTTTAGAAAAAAATTAAAATGAGGAAATTTTAAAAAAAAATGAATCTTTTTGGAAAAAAAAATAATTTTGAAAATAATTTTTTTTTTTTTTAAAAAAAATTAAATAAAAATCAAAAAAATCATTAAAAAAATATAAAAAAAAAAAATAATCATTTTTGAAAAAAATAAATAAAAGTTTAGTTACTCAAGCCACTCCACCCAGTTACTCCGCCCACTCCAGTAGGTGGAGGCAAGAACACGTCACACAATTTCCCCAGAAATTGTATCTTTTCTAGTTATTATTATTATTCTTATTATAGCCAAATTTTGCACGCTAACTCCTCCCACAGTTTTTATGCTACATATACCGAATATATACCAAAACGTGCGGATTGTTCCCGAATGGTGTGCTATTACTTTGTGGAACGTTTTTCCGAATGGTTCACGAAATATCGTCATTTTTTGCGGCGAAATTTGTCCCATAGGAATGAATGGAGAAATGTTCAAAACTAGTGGGAGGTGACAAAAGCTCTGAGGGGAATTATAGCTCCTCCCACATAGCTCTGAGGGCAATTATAGGTAGTCTTCGTCGTTTCGCCGAATGGTTTACGGAATATCGCCATTTTTGCGGCGAAATTTGTCCCACACAGGAATGAATGGAGAAATGATCAAAACTTGAGTGGGAGGTGACAAAAGCTCTGAGGGGAATTATAACTAGTCCCACACAGCTCTGAGGGGAATTATGAAATTTGAAAAGAAAAAATTAAAAAAAAAAAATAATAATAATAATAAAAAAAAAAAATAATAATTTTAGAAAAAAAAATGAAAATTAGGAAATGTAAAAAAAAAAAAATTCTTTTTTGAAAAAAAAATAATTATTTTAGAAAAAAAAAAATATCATTAAAAAAAAAATAATAATTAAAAAAAATAATTAAAAAAAAAAAAACATTTTTGAAAAAAAAAATAATTAAAAAAAAATAATAATAAAAAAATAAAAAATAAAATAATTTTAGAAAAAAAAAAAATGAAAATTAGGAAATTTGAAAAAAAAAAAAATCTTTTTGAAAAAAAAATATATTTTTGGGAAAAAAAATATTTTTTGAAAAAAATATCATGTAAAAAAAAAATAATAATAATAACTCAAAAAAAAAAATTTAATTTTTTTTTTTTTTTATAAAAAAAAAAATCAATCATTTTAGAAAAAAATGAAAATGAGGAAATTTTAAAAAAATAATCTTTTTGGAAAAAAAAAAAAAAAAATATTTTGAAAAAAAAAAAAAAATTTTGAAAAAAAAAAAAATTTTGAAAAAAAAAAAATTTTTTGAAAATTTTTTTTTTAAAAAATTAAATAAAAATAAAAAAAAATCATTTAAAAAAAATCATTAAAAAAATAATCATTTTTGAAAAAAATAAATACGTTTAGTTACTCAAGCCACTTCACCCAGTTACTCCGCCCACTCCAGTAGGTGGAGGCAAGAACACGTCACACAATTTCCCCAGAAATTGTATCTTTTCTAGTTATTATTCTTATTATAGCCAAATTTACCACCCTAACTCCTCCCACAGTTTTTACGCTACATATACCGAATATATACCAAAACGTGCGGATTGTTCCCGAATGGTGTGCTATTACTTTGTGGAACGTTTCGCCGAACGTTTCACGAAATATCGTCATTTTTGCGGCGAAATTTGTCCCATAGGAATGAATGGAGAAATGTTCAAAACTAGAGTGGGAGGTGACAAAAGCTCTGAGGGGAATTTTAGCTCCTCCCACACAGCTTTGAGGGGGTTTATAGGTAGTCCCACACAGCTGAGGGGGGGGTTATAGGTAGTCCCACACAGCTGAGAGGGGGATTATAGGTAGTCCCACACAGCTCTGAGGGGAATTATAGGTAGTCCCACACAGCTCTGAGGGGAAATTATAGGTAGTCCCACACAGCTGAGGGGAATTATAGGTAGTCCCACACAGATCTGAGGGGAATTATAGCTTCTCCCACACAGCTCTGAGGTGAATTATAGGTAGTCCCACACAGCTTTGAGGGGGATTGTAGGTAGTCCCACACAGCTCTGAGGGGGATTATAGGTAGTCCCACACATCTGAGGTGGATTATAGGTAGTCCCACACAGCTCTGAGGGGCGATTATAGGTAGTCCCACACAGCTCTGAGGGCGATTATAGGTAGTCCCACACAGCTCTGAGGGGGATTATAGTTAGTCCCACACAGCTCTGAGGGGAATTATGAAATTTGAAAAAAAAAATAATAAAAAAAAATAATAATAATAATAAAAAATATAAATAAAATAATTTTAGAAAAAAAAAAAATGAAAATTTGGAAATTTGAAAAAAAAATATTTTTTGAAAAAAAAATAATTTTAGAAAAAAATATATAATATAAAAAAAAAAATAATAATTAAAAAAATCATTAAAAAAAAAATAATTTTTGAAAAAAATATTTTTTTATAAAAAAAAAAAAAAAAAAAATCAATAATTTTAGAAAAAAAATGAAAATTTAGGAAATTTGAAGAAAAAAAAAAAAATTATTTTTGAAAAAAAAAAATTATTTTCGAAAAAAAAAATATTTTTATAAAAAAAAAAAAATCATTTTAGAAAAAAAATGAAAATTAGGAAATTTGAAAAAAAAATGTGAAAAAAAAAAATTTTTGAAAAAAAAATTTTGTATTTTTAGAAAAAATTGAATAAAAATCTAAAAAATCATTTAAAAAAAATCAAAAAAAAAATAAAATTCTTTTTGAAAAAAAAAAATAAATGTTTAGTTACTCAAGCCACTCCACCCAGTTTCTCCGCCCACTCCAGTAGGTGGAGGCAAGAACACGTCACACAATTTCCCCAGAAATTGTATTTTTTCTAGTTATTATTATTATCATAGCCAAATTTACCACCCTAACTCCTCCCACAGTTTTTACGCTACATATACCGAATCTATACCAAAACGTGCGGATTGTTCCCGAATGGTGTGCTATTACTTTGTGGAACGTTTCGCCGAATGGTTCACGAAATATCGTCATTTTTGCGGCGAAATTTGTCCCATAGGAATGAATGGAGAAATGATCAAAACTAGAGTGGGAGGTGACAAAAGCTCTGAGGGGAATTATAGCTCTTCCCACACAGCTCTGAGGGCAATTATAGGTAGTCCCACACAGCTCTGAGGGGAATTATAGGTAGTCCCACACAGCTGAGGGGAATTATAGCTCCTCCCACACAACTGAGGAGAATTATAGGTAGTCCCACACAGCTCTGAGGGGAATTATAGGTAGTCCCACACATCTCTGAGGGGAATTATAGGTAGTCCCACACAGCTCTGAGGGGAATTATAGCTCCTCCAGCACAGCTCTGAGGGGAATTAAAGGTAGTCCCACACAGCTGAGGGGGATTATAGGTAGTCCCACACCTCTGAGGGGGATTATAGGTAGTCCAACACATCTCTGAGGGGTATTATAGGTAGTCCTACACATCTCTGAGGGGAATTATAACTAGTTCCACACAGCTCTGAGGGGAATTATGAAATTTGAAAAGAAAAAAAAATAATAATAATAAAAAAATAAAAAATAATAATTTTGGAAAAAAAAATGAAAATTAGGGAAAAAAAAATTATTTTAGGAAAAAAAAAAAATTTATAAAAAAAAAATAAAAAAAATAGGAAAGAAAAAAAATAATATTCTTTGAAAAAAAAATATTTTTTGATTTCAAAAAAATGTTTTTCTTTTAAAAAGAGAGGGATTTATTAAAGGGGGGTTTTGGTTCCTTTCAGCAGCTGTAATCTGACCAGCGATCCTCCTTCTTGTCCTCTCACCTTTCTATCTTTTCTTCATGTCACCCAGACAGGGACTAGGAATACTTCTCATAGATAATTATAGGAAGAGATCATCTTCAATCATCCCAAGTCACCATTTCCCCCCAGCACTGAGATAGCAGCCATCCATCCCAGCCATCCATCCCAGCCATCCATCCCAGCCACCCATGCCAGCCATCCATCCATCCATCCCAGCCATCCATCCCAGCCATCCATCCATCCCAGCTATCCATCCCAGCCATCCATCCCAAGTCACCATTTCCCCCCAGCACTGAGATAGCAGCCATCCATCCCAGCCATCCATCCCAGCCATCCATCCCGGCCATCCATCCCAGCCATCCATCCCAGCCATCCATCCCGGCCATCCATCCCGGCCATCCATCCCAGCCATCCATCCCAGCACTGAGATAGCAGCCATCCATCCCAGACATCCATCCCAGACATCTATCCCAGACATCCATCCCATCCATCCATCCATCCCATCCATCCAGCCATCCATCCCAGCCATCCATCCAGCCCAGCCATCCATCCCAGCACCATTCTACAAGAAGAACCAGAAATCAGGAGCTTCTGTGGGGGGAAGCGAGGGACTGACGGATGTCAGTGACAATCGCTATCAAGCACTACACCCGGGAGATGAAACAACGAATGTCCAATCATTCTACACAACACTACACATGTGCAATTTGTTTAGTTCCAAATTTGTTTTCTAACAAATCATGACAAATTTGTTAATTTCCGAATTTTAAATTTCCAAATTTCGAATTCAGAAGTTTACATTTCTGAAATTGGAAAATCTTGGAAATTATAAAAATTCAGAAATTCGAAAATTTCTGAAATTCGAAATTCAGCAGTTGGAATATTTCAGAAATGTGAAATTTGAAATTTTGAATATCCAAATTTTTGAATTTTCGAATTTAAAAATTCATAAATTCTAAAATTCGGAATGTGAAAATTGAAAAATTCTGAAATTCGGAATGTGAAAATTGAAAAATTCTTAAATTCGGAATTCAAAAATTCAAAAATTTGAAAATTCAGAATTAGAAAATTTGAAATTTGTAAATACGGAATTCAAAAATTCAGAAATTCAAAAACTAAAAAAATTGGGATATTTGTAAATTCTAAAGTTCGAAAATTCGGAAATTTGAAAATTCGGAAATTCGGAAAAATTCCAAAATTCTGAATTTGAAAATTTGAAATTCAGAAATTTGGAATTCGGAAATTCAGAAATTCGAAATTTCAAAAATTTGGAAATTTGAAGATTCAGAATTTGAAAATTCGGAAATTTTAAAATTTAGAAATTCTGAATATTCAAAAATTCGGAATTCGGAATTCAGAAATGTGGAATTTGAAAATTTTTAATTCAGAAATTTGGAATTCAAAAATTCAGAAATTCGAAAGTTTAAAAATTCTGAAATTCAAAAATTCAGAAATTCAAAAATTCAGAAATTCAAAAATTCGAAAATTTGAAAATTTGAAAATTTGAAAATTTGAAAAAAATTTGAAAATTTGAAATTTTGAAAATTTGAAATTTTGAAAATTTGAAATTTTGAAAATTTGAAATTTTGAAAATTTGAAATTTTGAAAATTGAAAATTAGAAAATTTAGATTATTTGAAAATTTAGAATATTTGAAAATTTGTAAATTTGAACATTTGAAAATAAGAAATAGTAACTAACTAATAATAAAAATTGGAAATATAGGTATAGGAATTTCCTTTCAAATTTGACTGTTAGTGAATGTAACAAATACAAATTTATCCAAAGTTACTAATTATTTGAAATAATGAATGCCACATCTAAACAAATGGAACGCAACAATCTAATAAAACAATAATAATAATAAAACCTTTTTATTATTATTATTATTATTATTATTTATCATTAATTTGTTCCATTCCATTTGTTTAGATGCAGCATTTATTATTTCAGATAATTTGTAACTTTGGATAAATTTGTATTTGTTAACTTCACAAACAGCCACATTTGAAAGGAAATTCCAAAACCTATAATTTAATATTTATTATTAGTTAATTATTCCAACCTATAATTACTAAACTAAAAATAAAATTTCAAATATGCTGCTCCCCTGAAAAAGTGATAGAAACTTCTAAGTTCATGTGAATAACTAGAATTCATGTGAATAACTAGACCATATGAAAAACACACAATGAAAGTCCATAGGTGAAAATCTTGGATTGAATAAAAATATAAGTGCTAAAGTGCTAAAAAAACAGTCCCAAAAAAGGGACTCGGCACTTAATGTAAGGAGCCAATTGACTGCTCTTTTTTATTACCTTATTAGTAAAGAGTATCACGCTGTGGATGTTTATTACTTGTACATATACTGAGGGTTCCTTGTACATCTCCAGCAGCTTTTTCATTGGCTCACGTTGGGTGTTGATATTTTCTGGTGAAGGATTGATCACTATTAAGAGTAGAAACTAAGATCACCTTGCAACAAATTCTTACCAATTGGAATATTATGTTTTTTCTTTTTTGGGACTTTTTTTAGCACTTATATATTTTTATTCAATCCAAGATTTTCACCTATGGACTTTCATTGTGTGTTTTTCACATGGTCTAGTTATTCACATTAATTCATGATTATATGTGGTATGCATTAGTTAGTTATTATTTCAAATTTTACTGATTCCCTTTATTTTATTCAGACATTACAATTTTTGGATTTTCTAATGTTTCTTTTATAACTTAGAAGACGTCACATATTTGGAATAAATCTTCTTATTAATACAAATAAGATGAACGTGTCTTGGATGAAACAGACAATTTTTTCTGGTGAATGGATGATTTTCTCATCATTTGTGTGCAGATCATCATACAGATCATTCATAAATCCCCCTTCACTTCTCTCAGGGTTGTTATGTTGCCCCCGGATGATACTACAGATGTTCCATTAATTGTTTTCTCATTAATCTACGCTCAGCATCCCATAATGACAAAGTGACATCACAGTATTAGAAATGTTACTAATGTATGAAAAAGGGAAATCTGAAATTTCACATTGGCAGAAGTCTTCACACCCTTCACATCAAGACTTGGGATTTATCTCAGGAGCTCCCGATTCTGGATGATTGGTGAGATGTTTCTACACCTTGATTGGAGTCCACCTGTGGGGAACTCGGAAGTTGGATAAATATTGTTTCTATTTTATTCTATTTAATTTAATTTGAAATTTGACTTTTGAAAGATGATCATATTCATTCTATTCTATTCAAAATTCTAATTTTGATCTCTGAAAGACATTAGAGCCTTTCTAGTGTATTCTATTCTATAACAGCTATATTCTTTCTGTTTTATTCTATTCTATTCTAAATTTGAAATTTTAATTTCAAAATTCAATTTTCAAAAGATGGCTATATATTGTTTCTATTATATTCTGTGTGAAATTAGAATTTTGGAAAACAGCTATATTCTTTCTCTTTTATTCTATTCATTTATATTAAAATTCAAAATTCTGATTTCAAAATTAAATTTCGGAAGTCAGCTATATGTTTTCTACTTTATTCTATTCTATATGGAATCTTAATTTCAGAAAATGTCTATATTCTTTCTATTCTATTATGTTTTTAATTTAAAATTAACATTTCAAAATTTTAATTTTGAAGGACAGATATAGGCTTTATTTTATTTCAAAATACAATTTCTGTATGGCAGTTATATTCTGTTTTATTCTATTCTATGCAAAATTTTAAATTCAAATATTGAAATTAGATTTTTTTAAGTTGGCTTTACATAGTTTATATTCTATTGTAATAAAAATGTTAAACTCAGATTTCAAAATTTGAATTTCAGAAGGTTGCCATATTCTTTCTTTTTTATTCTATTCTATTCAAAATTTTTAATAAAATTTTTGGAATTTGGCTATAGATTTTATTCTATTCTATTGTATTTGAAATTATGGATTTTAGAAGGTGGCTATATACTTTCTATTCCATTGTATTCACAATTTGAAATTCAAAATTCAAACTTTGAATTTCAGAAGAATGCTATATTCTTTTTATTTAAATTAAATTATATTATTTTCTATTCTATTCTTTTCTGTACAGAATTAGCATTTCAGAAGAGGGCTATAGGCTTTATAGAATATCGAATTTCAAAATTAGAATTTCAGAAGGTTACCATATTCTTTCTATTTTATTCTATTCTATTTTTTCTATTCAAAATTTGAATTTTGAAAGATGGCTGTATTCTTTCAAAATTTTAATTTCAAAATGTTAACCTCTTAATACAGCTATATTCTTTCTATTTTATTTTGTTTTATTATATTCAAAATTTGAAGATTACATTTCAAAATGTGGCTATATTCTTTCTATTTTATTATATTCCATTCTTTTTTTCAAAATTCTAATTCTGAAATTTAAAATTTGAATGTTGAAAGACAGATATATTTTTTTCCTTTTTTTATTCTTTTTGAAATACTAATTTTGGAAAATGGCTACATTCTTTTCTATTCAAAATTTGAACTTCAAAATTAAAAATTTTGAAGTAAGTTGTGTATTTTTTTCTATTTTATTTTATTCTATTTGAAATTTGAATTTGAGAAGATGGATGTTTTCCTTCTTTTTTACTCTATTCTATTCGTTTCTATTCAAAATTCATATTTCAAAATTAGAATTTCCAAACACAGATATAAAATTTTATATTTTATTTTATTATATTTGAAATACACATTTTGGAAAATGACTATATTCATTCAATTTTTTTCTATTCTTTTCAAATTTTAAATTTGGGAAGACGGCTATATTCTTTCTACTTTATTCAAGTGCATTCTATTTTAATCTATTCAACTTTAGATTTTTGGAAGACAGCTATATTCTTTCTATTTTAGTAGATTTTTAAAAAAACATTCTAATTTTGATATTTGAAATTGGATTTTGGATGACAGCTATATTCTTTCTGTTTTATTCTATTCTATTCTATTCACAATTTTAAATTCACAATTTTAATTTCACAATTTTAAATTCACAATTTTAAATTCAAATTTTGGAATTTGGCAATATATTTTATTCCATTTTCTTCTATTTGAAATTATGGATTTTAGAAGGTGGCTATATACTTTCTATTCCATTCCATTAAAAATTTGAAATTCAAATATCAAACTTTGAATTTCGGAAGAATGCTATATTCTTTGTATTTTATAAAATTATATTCTTTTCTATTCTTTTATTTCTGTTCAAAATTAGCATTTCAGAAGAGGGCTATAGGCTTTCTATTCTATTCAAAATGTGAAATTCAAATTTCAAAACAAAATTTTAGAATTTTTTTTAAACAAAAATTTTTATATTCGTTCTATTTTATTCTATTCAATTTTTTTACTATTCAAAATTAGAATTTTGAAAGATGGCTGTATTCTTTCAAAATTTCAATTTCAAAATTTCTAACTTCGTCACTTAACCATTGTTTAAAATATGTACGAACATAGGTAGCGTTATATTCTTTCTTTTTCTATTTTATTTTGTTTTATTATATTCAAAATTTAAAGATTACATTTCAAAATGTGGCTATATTCTTTCTATTTTATTATATTCCATTCTTTTTTTCAAAATTCTAATTCTGAAATTTTAAATTTGAATGTTGAAAGACAGATATATTTTTTTCCTTTTTTTATTCTTTTTGAAATACTAATTTTGGAAAATGGCACATTCTTTCTACTTTATTCTTTTCTATTCAAAATTTGAACTTCAAAATAAAAAATTTTGAAGTAAGTTGTGTATTTTTTCTATTTTATTTTATTCTATTTGAAATTTGAATTTGAGAAGATGGCGGTTTTCCTTCTTTTTTTATTCTATTGTATTAGTTTCTATTCAAAATTCATATTTCAAATTTAGAATTTCCAAACACAGATATATATTTTTATATTTCATTTTATTATATTTTAAATACACATTTTGGAAAATGACTATATTCATTCAATTTTTTTCTATTATTTTCAAATTTTAAATTTGGGAAGACGGCTATATTCTTTCTACTTTATTCAACTGAATTCTATTTTAATCTATTCAACTTTAGATTTTTGGAAGACAGCTATATTCTTTCTATTTTAGTAGATTTTTTTTTAAACATTCTAATTTTGATATTTGAAATTGGATTTTAGATGATTTTGGATGACACATTCTATTATATTCACAATTTTAAATTCAAAATTTTTAATTCAAATTTTGGAATTTGGCAATAGATTTTATTCTATTCTATTGTATTTGAAATGATGGATTTTAGAAGATGGCTATATACTTTCTATTCCATTCAAAATTTTAAATTCAAATTTCAAACTTTGAATTTTAGAAGAATGATATATTCTTTTAATTTTATTAAATGGAATTCTTCTCTATTCTATTATTTTCTGTTCAAAATTAGCCTTTCAGAAGAGGGCTATATGCTTTCTGTTTTATTCTGTTCTATGCTATTCAAAGTTTGAAATTCAAATGTCAGAAGACAGCTACATTCTTTCTATTTTATTCTGTCCTATTCTTTTCTTTTTTTAAATACAATTTTTTGAAAGTTACATTTGAATTTTGGAAGACAGATGTATTTTTTTTCAATCTTTTAATTCTATTCTATTCTAGTATATTCAAAATTAGACATTTGAGTTTCTAAATTTAAGTCACCTATATATTTGTATATTTTATTCTATTCTATTTGAAATTTGAATTTTGGAAGAAGGCTATATTCTTTTGATTTTATTTGAAATCTGATTTTCTAAATTAGATTTTGGAAGGTGGCTTTTACTCTATTCTATTCAATTCAAAAAAACAAACTTTGAAATTCAAAATTCAAACTTTGAAATTCAAAATTCAAACTTTGAAATTCAAAATTCAAACTTTGAAATTCAAAATTCAAACTTTGAAATTCAAAATTCTAATTTTGAATGAAAGCTATATTCTTTCTACTTTATTCTGGTCAATTATTTTCTAAATTCAAATTTCCGTAAGATGGTTATATATTTTCTATTGTATTCAATTCTTATCTTTTCTATTCAAACTTCTTATTTCAAAATGTAAATTTCCCAAGACTGCTTTTATTTATTATTTTATATTTGAAATACAAATTTCAGAAAATGGCTATATTCTTTCTGTTTTATTCTATTCTAGTCAAAATTCAAAATTGGGAGGACAGCTATATTCTTTCTCTTTTATTCTATTCTGTTCAAAATGTTGTTCTACTGCTCTCTATTTTAATCTATTCAAATTTAGATTTACAGAAGACAGCTATATTCTTTCCATATAATTTAATTATATTCAAATGTGAAATTCAAATATTGGAAGATAGTTATATTATTTTATTTTATTATATTCTATTCTTATCTATTGTCTATTCTTCTCTAATCATTTTTTCTATTCTTTTTTATTCTTTTATTTTCTATTATATTCTGTTTTATGCTATTATTTTATATTATATTTGATTCTTTATATACTTTTTATTCTATTCTATCCTATCGTATCATATTGTATTATATAATTTTATTTTCCATTATATTCTATTTTATTATTTTCTATTCTGTTCTATTCTGTTCTTTTATATTTTGTTCTATATTATTCTTTTTTTTTTTTCTTTTATATCCTTTTATAGTATACTCTACCCTTTTCTATTCTGTTCTATTGTATAAAGCAGCCCAAGTAGGAATCATCATAGCTTTTTCTTTTAAACCTTAATGTTATTACTTTGGTCTACAAATTTTGGGAAATGATCCCCCTCCGAGATAAAATGTGCTAATTCTTACATATTTTGATTAGATGAATTAGAAAACAGATGATAAAGGGGATTGTTAGCTAAAGTTGTCAAGACATTTCATAATAAAGATTTATACACAGGTGAATATATTTGCCTACAAGGGAGGGAGGTGTCTGATGGTCATGATGCCTCATAACTTCTCCACAAAGTACAGTAGAACAATGAAAATGGCACCACATGGAAGTATATAAATGTATCTTCACTGTGAGACTAAAGATTATTACCTGACTGTAATGTATTGTTCTTTTATTACAAGGTACATTTGTCTTGGTCAGATCTACGCCTCATACAGTTACATCTGGTGACTTGTGAAAGTGTCATTGCCTAACATTTCCAAGGAACAGTTGTGTGATATTTTCCCACAGAAGCCAGATTAGACATGAGCAATTTTTTGTTGTTTCTTACAAATTAGTTTTTTGACAAACGAATGAAAACCCATTTAACAAATTTTTCCAAATATTCATAAATTATAATATTTTAAAATTTGGAAAATTCAAAATTTGAAATTCCAAAAAACTAAAAATTGGAAAATCTAAAATAATAACTAACTAATAATAACTTAACTATTACTAACTATTAAATTATAGGTATTGTAATTTCCTTGCAAATTTGTCTGTTAGTGAACGTAACGAATATAAATGTATCCACAGTTATGAATTATTCGAAAGAATGGAACGTAACTAATTAATAATAATAAATAACAGTAATAATAATAAAAAAAAACATTTTATTATAATTATTATTATTAGTATTCATTATTAATTTGTTGAGTTCCATTTGTTTAGATGTGGCATTCATTATTTTGGATAATTTGTAACTTTGGATAAATTCATATTTGCTATGTTCACTAACAGTCAAATTTGAAAATACATTCCAATACCTGTAATTTAATAGTTAGTTATTATTAGTTAGTTAATAATTCTTTAATATTTTGTGATTTTCTTTCTTATTTTCTAATTTTCAAATTTTCTTATTTATGACTTTTCTAATTTATGAAATTTTGAATTTTCTATTTTTCTAATTTATGAATTTTCAAATTTTCTAATTTATGGATTTTCTAATTTTCTAATTTATAAATTTTCTAATTTTCTAATTCATGAATTTTTGAGTTTTCTAATTCATGAATTTTCGAATTTTCAAATTTATGAGTTTTCTAATTTTCGAATTTAAGAATTTTTTAAATTTTCAAAATTATGAATTTTCGAATTTATGAATTTTCGAATTTATGAATTTTTGGATTTTTGAATTTATGAATTTTTCAAATTTTCAAATTTTCAAATTTTAGAGTTTTCTAAATTATGAATTTTCTAATTTATGAATTTTCTAATTTACTAGTTTATGAATTTTATAATACTTGGAATTTTCTAATTTATGAATTTTCAAATCTTCTAATTTATGAATTTTCAAATTTTCAAATTTTCTAATTTATGAATTTTGTCATTTTCTAATTTTCTAATTTATGAATTTTCTAGATTTCTAATTTATTATTTTTTTTATTTTTTAATTTTCTAATTTTCTAATTTATGAATTTTCAAATTTTCAAATTTATTAATTTTTTAATTTATGAATTGTGATCATAATGAATTACACAGCACTTTACAATGTAGAGGAGGGAGTGCGGCACAATTCTAGTAGAATACAGAAGGGACAGGAGGGTGCAGACATTCTAAAGGGAGGGGCAGATAACTTCTGATACATTTGGTGACATCGGTGATAATAAAGGAATAATAATTATATTTTGGATATAAAATAGGGGATCAGGACAAGAGTGGGGCTCCTCATTATTGTCCCATAACATGTACAACGTATTTGTCTCATTGGATAAAAAAGAAAAAAGCTCCATGTCTTTCCCAGTCCCGATGGTGTGGAGGGAACCCACCAATCAGAGGAGTGACTGATATTTTTTATGGTTCTCCTAATTGTAAAAGGGATCTCAATAAATAATCTCCAAACATTCCCTCTGCACTGCGTCTTTTCCCCCATGGTGTATAATCGCCCCTCCCCCTCATCATTTACAATTATTTGGATACAATTTTATCCTGAAGTTGTATCTTGGAAACTGGAGCCAATGAATACTCAGGACTTGGTTTTCCTTTATTAGTGACCCAATTCTGCTCCAATTCCTCTCCTTTCCTCTCCTCTCTCCTCTTTGTAGACCAGTCTTATTACAATATCTTTCACATTCTAATTCATTTCCACATTTGTACAATTCATTTTCTTATAATTTATTTCAGATTAGGTGACATTTGTTACGATTGTGATTTGGGAATTCAGAGACATCCGAAGCTCCAATAATGAAAATGTTGTCTGAATTTTGATTGATAAGTAAATGAATGTCACATGCCTACTGGCTAGATGGAAGCCCCTCCCCCATACAAATCACATAAAGGTCCTCTTGGAGCCCCTGAAGAATCTCAGACTGTGAGGACCGAGATTCTCTCATCTGATGAAACCAACATGGAAGTGTTTGGCCTCAATTCTAAATGTTATGTCTGGAGGAAACCAAGCAGTGCTCACCAGACATGTGTGATTTGTTTCCCTCCCAATACAAATTCAGACACATTTTTGATTATACAGAGATTCGGTTGTTTCTGAATCTCTGAAGAAAATTGTCACAAATTGTAACAAATTTTGTTGAAATTCATAAAATGTAATTTTGTTTATTCATTTTGTAATGAATTCCAAATTTTCAGAACAATTACAAGTCGGAAACAGTTGAAAAATGATCGGCCGATTCTAATTCTGTGTGAAGAATAGCTGGTTGTTAATCAGCGGGCCGGGAGGTCGACCGCCGCGTCCTTAACAACCAATGACTCATCAGATGTCAGCAGAGCTTCCCCACTGACAGCTGAAACGTAAACAACAAAATGTCACCAATACAAAAATGTTTAAAAAAAATGGTGTGGGGTCCCCCAAAAAACATACCAGGCCCTTAATCGAGCATGCAGCCCAGCAGGTCAGGAATGAGGGGGATGGGCAAGTGCCACACCTCCTGAACCATACCAGACCACATGCCCTCAATATGGGGGGTGCTTTGGGGGGGGGGGCTCCGTTTTTGTCCCAATATAACCTACTAGCATCATGGAGCAATTCATCCTTAACTTCCTAATAGAAGCAATGTAGCCATTAATCAGGGCTCAGCACTCTACTCTCCCTTCTTCCTGTGTACCTGATCTGTGGTTACATTAGAGATTAGAAGTCTGGCCGGCTGTCAGTCATGGAAGGCGGATCAGAATGAAAATACTTATGCTGGAAATATTTATGATTAGAGTTGAGTGGACACCTGGATGTTCGGGTTCGGCGGGTTCGACCAAACTTCGGAAAAAAGTCCAGGTTCGGGACCGAACTTGACCCGAACTTGACCCCAAACTCTGAACCCCATTGAAGTCAATGGGGACCTGAACTTTTGAAGACTAAAATGGCTGTAAAAAAGTCATGGAAAGGGCTAGAGGGCTGCAAAAGGCAACAAAATGTTGTTAAGAGCATGTCAAGTGCTCTGCAAACAAATGTGGATAGGGAAATAACTTAAAATAACATAAAAAAATAAAAAATAAAATAAAATGCTGGAGGCCCCCTTCTAAGCAGAAGAGGTACAGGAAGTCATTAAGAACCTCAGAAACTCAATAGCACGATGCCGTACATATGGTGGGAATACCCCAGAATACGCACTTTCTGGAAAAAAATATTCAATTTAATGGATAAGATAGTTCGAAAATAAAATACTTGGAAATTAAAAAAATTAAAAAATTATAATCTTGACCTAGGAGGACGAGGTCCATATGGAGTAGGAGGTTGAGGTGGCAGTGGATGTGGCGGTGTAGGTGGAAGCGGCGGTGGAGGAGGACGAGGTGGCCAACACTGGTTCAAAAATACAACAATGGCTGGGTAAGGCTAGTGGTGAATGATGTGTCGAATTGTGTCCCCCGTCGCATAGTGTCCGTCCTGTACTGCGCTTGCTCAGTACGTAGGACAAGGGGATTTCAAAACTCTCCGAAGATGATGCGCGGTGACTCCAGGTTCAAGCCACATCATCCGAGGTTGAAGCCTAGCCAAGCGAGCCCATGAGGGGCCCTGTTACTATGTGCTACCGTATGTCGACTTGGATGGTGGGGCTTGAACCTGCACTCACTGCACAGGCGATGTTCATCTTTGGAGATTTTGTAAATCTCCTTGTCCTCCGTACTGCGCAAGCACTGCGCCTGCACAGTAAGTGGCCGGACACTAGCCGATGGCCAGACAGTTTTTGGCAGAACACCGTTATACGTGTCTATTCTGCACAAGGTACGGCCAAGTCCTGTGGGATCCATGCCTGGTTCATTATAATGAACGTGAGCTTGTCCACATTGGCTCTGTAACAGGCGGCTGCGCTTGTCTGTGATAACGCCCCCCTGCCGTGCTAAATACACGTTCAGATAATACACTGGCTGCAGGGCAGGCCAGCACCTCCAAGGCGTAAAGGGCAAGCTCAGGCCATGTGCCCAATTTCGAGACCCAGAAGTTGAAGGGGGCAGACCCGTCATTCAGTACGTGTAGGCTTGTGCACACATACTGCTCCACCATGTTGGTGAAATGCTGCCTCCTGCTAAGACGTTCCATCTCAGCTGGTGGTGCTGGTTGTTGTGGCGTGCTGACAAAGCTTTTCCACATTTCGGTCATGCTAACCCTGCCTTCCAAGGTGCTGGGGGTGCCCCGGCTGCATTGGCGACCTCTTCCTCCTCCTCTGCCTTTGCCTTGTGCTTCCACCGTACCCCCGCTGCCAAGTGGGAATGCCACCAGCAGCGCGTCTACCAGCATGCGCTTGTACTCGCGCATCTTACGATCACGTAACGGGGATCCAGCAGGATGGCCACCCAATAATCAGCACCAGTTAAAATGTGGGCAACTCGGCGGTCATTGCGGAGACACTGCATCATGTAATCGATCATGTGTGCCAGGCTGCCCAGAGGCAAGGAAAAGCTGTCCTCTGTGGGAGGTGTATCGTCTGTGTCCTCTGTATCCCCCCAGCCACGCACCAGTGATGGACATGAGCTGGTCTGGGTGCCACCCTGCTGTGAACATGGTTCCTCCTCCTCCATCTCCTCCTCATCCTCCACCTCGTCATCCTCCAGAACTGTGCCCTTTCTGCTGGACAATTGTGTACCTGGCGCTTGTTGGTGCAGGAACCCACCCTCCTAGCCACTTGTAAATGACTGCCCTGAAAGCCTTGGAAATGAACCCTCTTCCTCCTCCTTCTCCTCCTCCTGTGCCACATCCTCTTCCAACATCGCCTGAAGAGTTTTTTCAAGGAGGCAAAGAACTGGGATAGTAACTCTGAGAACGGCGTCATCGGCACTGGCCATGTTGGTGGAGTACTCGAAACAGCGCAACAAGGCACACAGGTCTCGCATGGAGGCCCAGTTATTGGCGGTGAAGTGGTGCTGTTCCGCAGAGCGACTCACGCGTGCGTGCTGCAGCTGAAGCTCCACTATCGCCTGCTGCTGCTCGCACAGTCTGGCAAGTATGTGCAAGGTGGAGTTCCACCTTGTGGGCACGTCACATATGAGACGGTGAGCGGGAAGGCCGAAGTTACGCTGCAGCGCTGACAGGCGAGCAGCAGCAGGGTGAGAATGCCGAAAGTGCGCACAGATGGCCCGCACTTTCTGCTGCAGCTCTGGCATATCGGGGTAATTCTTAAGGAACCTCTGGACCACCAAGTTCAGCACATGCGCCAGGCAAGGGATGTGCGTAAAACCGCCTAGGCCCAAGGCTGCTACGAGATTTCGCCCATTATCGCACACCACCAGGCCGGGCTTGAGGCTCACTGCCACCAACCACTCATTGGTCTGTTGTTCCATGTCCCTCCACAACTCCTGCGCGGTGTGGGTTTTTTCCCCTAAACAGGAAAGTTTTAAAACTGCCTGCTGTCGTTTAGCCCTGGCTGTGCTGAAGTTGGTGGTGCAGGTGTTACGCTGACTGGATGAGGAGGCGGTAGAGGATGAGGAGGCGGAGTAGGAGGAGTTAGCAAAAGGAGGCAAACTGAAGTGCCCTGCAATCCTCGGTGGTGGAAGGACATGCGCCAAACTGCTATCCACCTCAGGCCCAGCCGCCACTACATTTACCCAGTGTGCTGTTAGGGAGATATAACGTCCCTGACCGTGCTTACTGGTCCACGCATCCGTAGTTAGGTGGACCTTGCCACAGATGGCGTTGCGCAGTGCACACCTGATTTTGTCCCCCACTTGGTTGTGCAGGGAAGGGATAGCTCGTCTGGAAAAGTAGTGGTGGCTGGACATGACGTACTGTGGGACAGCCAATGACATCAGCCTTTTAAAACTCTGCGTCTCCACCAGACGGAATGACAGCATTTCAAAGGCGAGGAATTTTGAAATGCTGGCATTCAGGGCCTGGGATCGCGGGTGCCTTGGGGGGTACTTCCTCTTCCGCTCCAGTGTTTGGGAAATAGAGAGCTGAACGCTTCCATGGGACATTGTGGAGATGGTTCGTGACCCAGGTGGTAGTGTTGCTGGCAGATCCTCTGTTTGCGGGTTGGCAGGTGTCACTGTCACTACAGAGGTGGATGAAGAGGCCGAGACTGCAGCAGAAGAGGAAGCAGGAGGAGCCAGAGACCTTTCTTGGTTTTTGAGGTGTCTACTCCACTGCATCTCGTGCTTTGCACTTAGATGCCTGGTCATGCAGGTTGTGCTCAGGTTGAGAACATTTATGCCTCGCTTCAAGCTCTGATTGCACAGCGTGCAAACCACTCGTGTCTTGTCATCAGCACATTGTCTGAAGAACTGCCACGCTAGGGAACTCCTTGGACCTGGCTTTGGTGTGCTCGGTTCCTTGCTGTGTTGGGCAGTAGCAAACGTACTGTCTAGGGGATGGACGCTCCGCTTTTGCACCCTGCTCCCTCTTCTGCTGTGCTGGTGGCTCTGTGCGACCACCGCCTCTTCCTCCGAACTACACTGGTCACCTGCATGACGTTGATTCCATGTGGGGTCAAGGGACCTCATCGTCCTCCACATCATCTTCCACCCAAAATTCACCCCTGCCCTCCTTGTCGGTCTGCACAATGGCGAAAGCAGCAGCAGTTGGCACCTGTGTTTCGTCATCATCCGAGATGTGCTGCGATGGTCCTCCCATGTACTCATCAATGAAACATAAGTGGTTGGGCATCGGTGCACACAATCTCTTCCACTTCTGGGGCAGGGCTAGGTGGATGGCCCTGGGAAACCCTGCTAACAGAGTCATCAAAAAGCAGAAGAGACTGCTGCAAGATTTGGGGCTCAGACTGATTGGCTGATTTGCAAGGGGGTGAGGTGAAATACTGATGGACATCGGCTGCAGGTGCCAACTCTGAACTTTCATCAGGAGACTGGGTGGGAGACAATGTGAAGGAACCCGAGGCACTGTCAGCAACCCAATCTACTATCGCCTGTACTTGTCCTGGCCTCAACATTCGTACAGCCTCATTAGGCGCGCCAAAATACCGCTGCAGGCTCTGTCGCCTACTCGCACCTGAGGAAGGTGTTTCACTAGTGCGTGTAGCTGGCACAGATCGACCACGTCCTCTCCCTGCAACAGGAGCGCAACCAGCAGCACCACGACCGGGGCCACGTCCCCTTTTTGATGATCTCCTCATATTTTCTAAATGTATGATCTCGCCCTAAATGGCTGTTTTTGTCAATAGCAGAATACACGTACAGTGTCTAAAGCGTTTATGAAAACGCAGAAAATGCTATTGGGAAGAAAAAAAACACAGCAAAATTATTTTTCTTTGCAATGTTTTTCCAATATCAGAATACCCGGATAGTGTCTAAAGCCTTTATAAAAACGCAGACAATGCTATTGGGAAGAAAATAAACACTGCAAATTTAAATTTTTTTGCAATTTTTTTCCAATATCAGAATACACGGATATTGTCTAAAGCGTTTATGAAAACGCAGAAAATGCTATTGGGAAGAAAAAAAATACTGCAAAATTAAATTTTTTTGCAATGTTTTTCCAATATCAGAATACACGGATAGTGTCTAAAGCGTTTATGAAAACGCAGAAAATGCTATTGGGAAGAAAAAGAATACTGCAAAATAAAATTTTTTTGCAATGTTTTTCCAATATCAGAATACACGGATAGTGTCTAAAGCGTTTATGAAAACGCAGAAAATGCTATTGGGGAAAAAAAAAACACTGCAAAATTAAATTTTTTTTTTTGCAATGTTTTTCCAATATCAGAATACACGGATAGTGTCTAAAGCGTTTATGAAAACGCAGAAAATGCTATTGGGAAAAAAAAAAACTGCAAAATTAAATTTTTTTTGCAATGTTTTTCCAATATCAGAATACACGGATAGTGTCTAAAGCGTTTATGAAAACGCAGAAAATGCTATTGGGGAAAAAAAAAAAAACCGCAAAATTAAATTTTTTTGCAATGTTTTTCCAATATCAGAATAAACGTATAGTGTCTAAAGCGTTTATGAAAACGCAGAAAATGCTATTGGGACGAAAAAAAACACTGCAAAATTAATTTTTTTTTGCAATGTTTTTCCAATATCAGAATACACGGATAGTGTCTAAAGCGTTTATGAAAAAGCAGAAAATGCTATTGGGGAAAAAAAGCACCGCAAAATTAAATTTTTTTGCAATGTTTTTCCAATATCAGAATACACGGATAGTGTCTAAAGCGTTTATGAAAACGCAGAAAATGCAATTGGGGAAAAAGAACACTGCAAAATTAATTTTTTTTGCAATGTTTTTCCAATATCAGAATACACGGATAGTGTCTAAAGCGTTTATGAAAACGCAGAAAATGCAATTGGGAAAAAAAAACACTGCAAAATTTAATTTTTTTGCAATGTTTTTCCAATATCAGAATACACGGATAGTGTCTAAAGCGTTTATGAAAACACAGAAAATGCAATTGGGGAAAAAAAAACAACGCAAAATTACATTTTTTTGCAATGTTTTTCCAATATCAGAATACACGGATAGTGTCTAAAGCGTTTATGAAAACCCAGAAAATGCTATTGGGGAAAAAAAAAAACACTGCAAAATTTAATTTTTTTGCAATGTTTTTCCAATATCAGAATACACGGATAGTGTCTAAAGCGTTTATGAAAACCCAGAAAATGCTATTGGGGAAAAAAAAAACACACTGCAAAATTTAATTTTTTTTTGCAATGTTTTTCCAATATCAGAATACACGGATAGTGTCTAAAGCGTTTATGAAAACACAGAAAATGCAATTGGGGAAAAAAAAAACACTGCAAAATTAATTTTTTTGCAATGTTTTTCCAATATCAGAATACACGGATAGTGTCTAAAGCGTTTATGAAAACCCAGAAAATGCTATTGGGGAAAAAAAAACACTGCAAAATTTAATTTTTTTGCAATGTTTTTCCAATATCAGAATACACGGATAGTGTCTAAAGCCTTTATGAAAACGCAGAAAATGCTATTGGGAAGAAAAAAAACACTGCAAAATTTAATTTTTTTGCAATGTTTTTCCAATATCAGAATACACGGATAGTGTCTAAAGCGTTTATGAAAACGCAGACAATGCTATTGGGAAGAAAAAAACACTGCAAAATTAAATTTTTTTGCAATGTTTTTCCAATATCAGAATACACGGATAGTGTCTAAAGCGTTTATGAAAACGCAGAAAATGCTATTGGGGAAAAAAAAAACACTGCAAAATTAAATTTTTTTTTTGCAATGTTTTTCCAATATCAGAATACACGGATAGTGTCTAAAGCGTTTATGAAAACGCAGAAAATGCTATTGGGGAAAAAAAAAACACTGCAAAA
>CM053026.1:7748527-7812042 GCA_028564925.1 Lithobates sylvaticus | reverse complement strand
AGCTGTGTTGGACTACCTATAATCCCCCTCAGCTGTGTGGGACTACCTTTAATTCCCCTCAGAGCTGTGCTGGAGGAGCTATAATTCCCCTCAGAGCTGTGTGGGACTACCTATAATTCCCCTCAGAGATGTGTGGGACTACCTATAATCCCCCTCAGCTGTGTGGGACTACCTATAATTCCCCTCAGAGCTGT
The DNA here is from genome assembly GCA_028564925.1 of Lithobates sylvaticus. Taxonomy (NCBI): domain Eukaryota; kingdom Metazoa; phylum Chordata; class Amphibia; order Anura; family Ranidae; genus Lithobates; species Lithobates sylvaticus. The sequence goes on along the minus strand of CM053026.1, from coordinate 7,811,848 downwards.
GCTGGAGGAGCTATAATTCCCCTCAGAGCTGTGTGGGACTACCTATAATTCCCCTCAGAGATGTGTGGGACTACCTATAATTCCCCTCAGAGCTGTGTGGGACTACCTATAATTCTCCTCAGTTGTGTGGGAGGAGCTATAATTCCCCTCAGCTGTGTGGGACTACCTATAATTCCCCTCAGAGCTGTGTGGGACTACCTATAATTGCCCTCAGAGCTGTGTGGGAAGAGCTATAATTCCCCTCAGAGCTTTTGTCACCTCCCACTCTAGTTTTGATCATTTCTCCATTCATTCCTATGGGACAAATTTCGCCGCAAAAATGACGATATTTCGTGAACCATTCGGCGAAACGTTCCACAAAGTAATAGCACACCATTCGGGAACAATCCGCACGTTTTGGTATAGATTCGGTATATGTAGCGTAAAAACTGTGGGAGGAGTTAGGGTGGTAAATTTGGCTATGATAATAATAATAACTAGAAAAAATACAATTTCTGGGGAAATTGTGTGACGTGTTCTTGCCTCCACCTACTGGAGTGGGCGGAGAAACTGGGTGGAGTGGCTTGAGTAACTAAACATTTATTTATTTTTTTCAAAAATAATTATTTTTTTTTTTTAATGATTTTTTTTAAATGATTTTTTAGATTTTTATTCAATTTTTTCTAAAAATACATTTTTCAAAATTTTTTTTTTTCACATTTTTTTTTCAAATTTCCTAATTTTCTTTTTTTTTCTAAAATGATTGATTTTTTTTTTTAAAAATTTTTTTTTTTCGAAAATAATTTTTTTTTTCAAAAATAATTTTTTTTCTTCAAATTTCCTAAATTTTCATTTTTTTTTCTAAAATTATTGATTCTTTTTTTTTTTATAAAAAATATTTTTTTCAAAAATTATTTTTTTTTAATGATTTTTTTTAATTATTATTATTTTTTTTATATTATATATTTTTTCTAAAATTATTTTTTTTTCAAAAAAATATTTTTTTTCAAATTTCCAAATTTTCATTTTTTTTTCTAAAATTATTTTATTTATATTTTTTATTATTATTATTATTTTTTTTATTATTTTTTTTTTCAAATTTCATAATTCCCCTCAGAGCTGTGTGGGACTAACTATAATCCCCCTCAGAGCTGTGTGGGACTACCTATAATCGCCCTCAGAGCTGTGTGGGACTACCTATAATCGCCCTCAGAGCTGTGTGGGACTACCTATAATCCACCTCAGATGTGTGGGACTACCTATAATCCCCTCAGAGCTGTGTGGGACTACCTACAATCCCCCTCAAAGCTGTGTGGGACTACCTATAATTCACCTCAGAGCTGTGTGGGAGAAGCTATAATTCCCCTCAGATCTGTGTGGGACTACCTATAATTCTCCTCAGCTGTGTGGGACTACCTATAATTCCCCTCAGAGCTGTGTGGGACTACCTATAATCCCCCTCAGAGCTGTGTGGGACTACCTATAACCCCCTCAGCTGTGTGGGACTACCTATAACCCCCTCAGCTGTGTGGGACTACCTATAACCCCCCCTCAAAGCTGTGTGGGAGGAGCTAAAATTCCCCTCAGAGCTTTTGTCACCTCCCACTCTAGTTTTGAACATTTCTCCATTCATTCCTATGGGACAAATTTCGCCGCAAAAATGACGATATTTCGTGAAACGTTCGGCGAAACGTTCCACAAAGTAATAGCACACCATTCGGGAACAATCCGCACGTTTTGGTATATATTCGGTATATGTAGCGTAAAAACTGTGGGAGGAGTTAGGGTGGTAAATTTGGCTATAATAAGAATAATAACTAGAAAAGATACAATTTCTGGGGAAATTGTGGGACGTGTTCTTGCCTCCACCTACTGGAGTGGGCGGAGTAACTGGGTGAAGTGGCTTGAGTAACTAAACGTATTTATTTTTTTTCAAAAATGATTTTTTTTTTAATGATTTTTTTTAAATGATTTTTTTTTATTTTTATTTAATTATTTAAAAAAAAAATTTTCAAAAAAAATTTTTTTTTTCAAAATTTTTTTTTTTTTAAAAATTTTTTTTTTTTTTAAAAATTTTTTTTTTTCCAAAAAGATTATTTTTTTAAAATTTCCTCATTTTCTTTTTTTTCTAAAATGATTGATTTTTTTTTTTATAAAAAAAAAAAAATTAATTTTTTTTTGAGTTATTATTATTTTTTTTTTACATGATATTTTTTTCAAAAAATATTTTTTTTCCCAAAAATATATTTTTTGAAAAAAGATTTTTTTTTTCAAATTTTTTTTTTTCCTAATTTTCATTTTTTTTTATAAAATTATTTTATTTATTTTTTTTTATTTTTTTTTATTTTTTTTTTTTTTTTATTTATTATTTTTTTCAAAAATGTTTTTTTTTTTTAATGATTTTTTTAATTTATTATTTTTTTTTTAATGATATTTTTTTTCTAAAATAATTTTTTTCAAAAAAGATTTTTTTTTTTTTTACATTTCCTAATTTTCATTTTTTTTTCTAAAATTATTATTATTTTTTTTTATTTTTATTATTATTTTTTTTTAATTTTTTCTTTTCAAATTTCTTAATTCCCCTCAGAGCTGTGTGGGACTAGTTATAATTCCCCTCAGAGCTTTTGTCACCTCCCACTCAAGTTTTGATCATTTCTCCATTCATTCCTATGGGACAAATTTCGCCGCAAAAATGGCGATATTCCGTAAACCATTCGGCGAAACGACGAAGACTACCTATAATTGCCCTCAGAGCTATGTGGGAGGAGCTATAATTCCCCTCAGAGCTTTTGTCACCTCCCACTAGTTTTGAACATTTCTCCATTCATTCCTATGGGACAAATTTCGCCGCAAAAATGACGATATTTCGTGAACCATTCGGAAAAACGTTCCACAAAGTAATAGCACACCATTCGGGAACAATCCGCACGTTTTGGTATATATTCGGTATATGTAGCATAAAAACTGTGGGAGGAGTTAGCGTGCAAAATTTGGCTATAAGAATAATAATAATAACTAGAAAAGATACAATTTCTGGGGAAATTGTGTGACGTGTTCTTGCCTCCACCTACTGGAGTGGGCGGAGTAACTGGGTGGAGTGGCTTGAGTAACTAAACTTTTATTTATTTTTTTCAAAAATGATTATTTATTTTTTTAATGATTTTTTTGATTTTTATTTAATTAAAATTTAAAAAAAAAATTATTTTCAAAAATTATTTTTTTTCCAAAAAGATTATTTTTTTTAAATTTCCTCATTTTAATTTTTTTCTAAAATGATTGATTTTTTTTTTATATAAAAAAAAAATTTAATTTTTTTTGAGTTATTATTATTTTTTTTTTAAATGATATTTTTTTTTCAAAAAAGATTTTTTTTTTCAAAAAATATTTTTTTTTTTTTTTTTTCAAATTTCCTAATTTTCATTTTTTTTTTTCTAAAATTTATTTAATTTTTTTTTTTTTTATTATTATTTTTTTTTAAATTATTTTTTTTTCAAAAATTTTTTTTTTTTAATGATTTTTTTTTTATTATTATTTTTTTTTTTTTTTAAATGATATTTTTTTTCTAAAATAATTTTTTTTTTTCAAAAAAGAATTATTTTTTTGAAATTTCCTAATTTTCATTTTTTTTCTAAAATTATTTTTTTTTTTTTTTTTTTTTATTATTTTTTTTTTTAAATTTTTTCTTTTCAAATTTCATAATTCCCCTCAGAGCTGTGTGGGACTAGTTATGATTCCCCTCAGAGTTGTGTAGGACTACCTATAATCCCCCTCAGAGCTGTGTGGGACTACCTATAATTCCCCTCAGAGCTGTGTGGGACTACCTATAATCCCCCTCAGAGCTGTGTGGGACTACCTATAACCCCCCTCAGAGCTGTGTGGGACTACCTATAATCCCCCTCAGAGCTGTGTGGGACTACCTATAATTCCCCTCAGAGCTGTGTGGGACTACCTATAAACCCCTCAGAGCTGTGTGGGACTACCTATAATTCCCCTCAGAGCTGTGTGGGACTACCTATAATCCCCCTCAGAGCTGTGTGGGACTACCTATAATCTCCCTCAGAGCTGTGTGGGACTACCTATAATCCCCTCAGAGCTGTGTGGGACTACCTATAAATCCCCTCAGAGCTGTGTGGGACTACCTATAATCCCCTCAGAGCTGTGTGGGACTACCTATAATCCCCTCAGAGCTGTGTGGGAGGAGCTATAATTCCCCTCAGAGCTTTTGTCACCTCCCACTCTAGTTTTGAACATTTCTCCATTCATTCCTATGGGACAAATTTCGCCGCAAAAATGACGATATTTCGTGAACCATTCGGAAAAAACGTTCCACAAAGTAATAGCACACCATTCGGGAACAATCCGCACGTTTTGGTATATATTCGGTATATGTAGCATAAAAACTGTGGGAGGAGTTAGCGTGCAAAATTTGGCTATAATAAGAATAATAATAACTAGAAAAAATACAATTTCTGGGGAAATTGTGTGACGTGTTCTTGCCTCCACCTACTGGAGTGGGCGGAGAAACTGGGTGGAGTGGCTTGAGTAACTAAACATTTATTTATTTTTTTCAAAAAAAATAAATTTTTTTTTTCATGATTTTTTTTAAATGATTTTTTAGATGTTTATTCAATTTTTTCTAAAAATACATTTTTCAAAAATTATTTTTTTCAAAATTTTTTTTTTTCACATTTTTTTTCAAATTTCCTAATTTTCATTTTTTTTCTAAAATGATTGATTTTTTTTATAAAAATATTTTTTTTCGAAAATAATTTTTTTTTCAAAAATAATTTTTTTTTTCAAAAATAATTTTTTTTTTCAAAAATAATTTTTTTTTTTTCAAAAAAAAATTGTTTTTTTTTTTTTTTTTTCAAAAATTAATTTTTTTTTTCAAAAATAATTTTTTTTTTCAAAAAAAAATTTTTTTTCTTCAAATTTCCTAAATTTTCATTTTTTTCTAAAATTATTGATTTTTTTTTTTTTTTATAAAAAATTTTTTTTTTCAAAAAAAATTATTTTTTTTTTAATGATTTTTTTTTTATTATTATTTTTTTTTTATTATATATTTTTTCTAAAATTATTTTTTTTTTCAAAAAAGATTTTTTTTCAAATTTCCAAATTTTCATTTTTTTTTTCTAAAATTATTTTATTTTTTTTTTTTATTTTTTTTTTTTTTATTTTTTTTTTTTTATTTTTTTTTTTTCAAATTTCATAATTCCCCTCAGAGCTGTGTGGGACTAACTATAATCCCCCTCAGAACTGTGTGGGACTACCTATAATCGCCCTCAGAGCTGTGTGGGACTACCTATAATCGCCCTCAGAGCTGTGTGGGACTACCTATAATAACACTCAGAGCTGTGTGGGACTACCTATAATCCCCCTCAGAGCTGTGTGGGACTACCTATAATTCCCCCTCAGAGCTGTGTGTGGGACTACCTATAATCCCCCTCAGAGCTGTGTGGGACTACCTATAATTCCCCTCAGCTGTGTGGGACTACCTATAATTCCCCTCTGAGCTTTAGTCACCTCCCACTCTAGTTTTGATCATTTCTCCATTCATTCCTATGGGACAAATTTCGCCGCAAAAATGACGATATTTCGTAAACCATTCGGCGAAACGACGAAGACTACCTATAATTGCCCTCAGAGCTATGTGGGAGGAGCTATAATTCCCCTCAGAGCTTTTGTCACCTCCCACTAGTTTTGAACATTTCTCCATTCATTCCTATGGGACAAATTTCGCCGCAAAAATGACGATATTTCGTGAACCATTCGGAAAAACGTTCCACAAAGTAATAGCACACCATTCGGGAACAATCCGCACGTTTTGGTATATATTCGGTATATGTAGCATAAAAACTGTGGGAGGAGTTAGCGTGCAAAATTTGGCTATAAGAATAATAATAATAATAATAATAATAATAATAATAACTAGAAAAAATACAATTTCTGGGGAAATTGTGTGACGTGTTCTTGCCTCCACCTACTGGAGTGGGCGGAGAAACTGGGTGGAGTGGCTTGAGTAACTAAACATTTATTTATTTTTTTCAAAAATAATTTTTTTTTTTTTTTAATGATTTTTTTTAAATGATTTTTTAGATTTTTATTCAATTTTTTCTAAAAATAAATTTTTCAAAATTATTTTTTTCAAAAAAAATTTCACTTTTTTTTTCAAATTTCGTAATTTTCATTTTTTTTCTAAAATGATTGATTTTTTTTTTTTATAAAAAATTTTTTTTTTTTCAAAAATATTTTTTTTTTTTTTCAAAAATTTTTTTTTTTCAAAAATAATTTTTTTTTTTTCAAAAATAATTTATTTTTTTCAAAAAAATTTTTTTTTTTATTTTTTTTTTCAAAAATAATTTTTTTTTAATTTTTATTATTTTTTTTTAAATGATTTTTTTTCTAAAAATGTTTTTTTTTTCAAATTTCCTAATTTTCATTTTTTTTTCTAAAATTATTTTTTTTTATTTTTTTTTTATTTATTATTATTTTTTTTTAATTTTTTTTTTTTTTCAAAATTTTTTATTTTTTTTTCTAAAAATGTTTTTTTTTTCAAATTTCCTAATTTTCATTTTTTTTCTAAAATTTATTTTATTTTTATTTTTTTTATTATTATTTTTTTTTTTTAATTTTTTTTTTTTTTCAAAATTTTTTATTTTTTTTTCTAAAAATTTTTTTTTTTTCAATTTCCTAATTTTCATTTTTTTTTCTAAAATTGTTTTTATTTTTATTTTTTTTATTTTTATTATTGGGATTTTTTTTTTTTTATTTTTTTTTTTTTCAAATTTCATAATTCCCCTCAGAGCTGTGTGGGACTACCTATAATCGCCCTCAGAGCTGTGTGGGACTACCTACAATCCCCCTCAGAGCTGTGTGGGACTACCTACAATCCCCCTCAGAGCTGTGTGGGACTAGCTATAATTCCCCTCAGAGCTGTGTGGGACTACCTATAATCCCCCTCAGAGCTGTGTGGGACTAGCTATAATTCCCCTCAGAGCTGTGTGGGACTACCTATAATCCCCCTCAGAGCTGTGTGGGACTACCTATAATTCCCCTCAGCTGTGTGGGACTACCTATAATTCCCCTCTGAGCTTTTGTCACCTCCCACTCTAGTTTTGATCATTTCTCCATTCATTCCTATGGGACAAATTTTGCCGCAAAAATTACGATATTTCGTAAACCATTCGGCGAAACGACGAAGACTACCTATAATTGCCCTCAGAGCTATGTGGGAGGAGCTATAATTCCCCTCAGAGCTTTTGTCACCTCCCACTAGTTTTGAACATTTCTCCATTCATTCCTATGGGACAAATTTCGCCGCAAAAATGACGATATTTTGTGAACCATTCGGAAAAACGTTCCACAAAGTAATAGCACACCATTCGGGAACAATCCGCACGTTTTGGTATATATTCGGTATATGTAGCATAAAAACTGTGGGAGGAGTTAGCGTGCAAAATTTGGCTATAAGAATAATAATAATAAACTAGAAAAAATACAATTTCTGGGGAAATTGTGTGACGTGTTCTTGCCTCCACCTACTGGAGTGGGCGGAGAAACTGGGTGGAGTGGCTTGAGTAACTAAACATTTATTTATTTTTTTCAAAAATAATTTTTTTTTTTTTTAATGATTTTTTTTAAATGATTTTTTAGATTTTTATTCAATTTTTTCTAAAAATAAATTTTTCAAAATTATTTTTTTTCAAAAAATTTTTTTTTCTAAAAATGTTTTTTTTTTTTCAAATTTCGTAATTTTCATTTTTTTTCTAAAATGATTGATTTTTTTTTATAAAATTTTTTTTTTTCAAAAATAATTTTTTTTTTTCAAAAATATTATTTTTTTTTTTTTTCAAAAATAATTTTTTTTTTAAAAAATAATTTTTTTTTTCAAAAATAATTTTTTTTTCAAAATAATTTTTTTTTTTTTTTAATTATTTTTATTTTTTTTAAATGATTTTTTTTTTTCTAAAAATTTTTTTTTTTTTTTTCAAATTTCCTAATTTTCATTTTTTTTCTAAAATTATTTTTTTTTTTTATATTTTTTTTTTTTATTTTTTTTTTTATTAATTATTTTTTTTTTTTTTTATTATTTTTTTTTTTTCAAAAATTTTTTTTTTTTCTAAAAATTTTTTTTTTTTCAAATTTCCTAATTTTCATTTTTTTTTCTAAAATTATTTTATTTTTTATTTTTTTTATTATTATTATTTTTTTTTAATTTTTTTTTTTTTTCAAATTTCATAATTCCCCTCAGAGCTGTGTGGGACTAACTATAATCCCCCTCAGAGCTGTGTGGGACTACCTATAATCGCCCTCAGAGCTGTGTGGGACTACCTATAATCGCCCTCAGAGCTGTGTGGGACTACCTATAATCCACCTCAGATGTGTGGGACTACCTATAATCCCCCTCAGAGCTGTGTGGGACTACCTACAATCCCCCTCAGAGCTGTGTGGGACTACCTATAATCCCAGTCAGAGCTGTGTGGGACTACCTATAATCCCCCTCAGAGCTGTGTGGGACTACCTATAACCCCCCTCAGAGCTGTGTGGGACTACCTATAATTCCCCTCAGAGCTGTGTGGGACTACCTATAATTCCCCTCAGAGCTGTGTGGGACTACCTATAATTCCCCTCAGAGCTGTGTGGGACTACCTATAATCCCCTCAGCTGTGTGGGACTACCTATAATTCCCCTCAGAGCTGTGTGGGACTACCTATAATTCCCCTCAGCTGTGTGGGACTACCTATAATTCCCCTCTGAGCTTTTGTCACCTCCCACTCTAGTTTTGATCATTTCTCCATTCATTCCTATGGGACAAATTTCGCCGCAAAAATGACGATATTTCGTAAACCATTCGGCGAAACGACGAAGACTACCTATAATTGCCCTCAGAGCTATGTGGGAGGAGCTATAATTCCCCTCAGAGCTTTTGTCACCTCCCACTAGTTTTGAACATTTCTCCATTCATTCCTATGGGACAAATTTCGCCGCAAAAATGACGATATTTCGTGAACCATTCGGAAAAACGTTCCACAAAGTAATAGCACACCATTCGGGAACAATCCGCACGTTTTGGTATATATTCGGTATATGTAGCATAAAAACTGTGGGAGGAGTTAGCGTGCAAAATTTGGCTATAATAAGAATAATAATAATAATAATATATATGTGAGATAACAATAAGTGATCTTGCTATGCAAGAACACTTAATAACTAGAAAAAATACAATTTCTGGGGAAATTGTGTGACGTGTTCTTGCCTCCACCTACTGGAGTGGGCGGAGAAACTGGGTGGAGTGGCTTGAGTAACTAAACATTTATTTATTTTTTTCAAAAATAATTTTTTTTTTTTAATGATTTTTTAAAGATTTTTATTCAATTTTTTTCTAAAAATAAATTTTTCAAAATTATTTTTTTCCAAAAAATTTTCACATTTTTTTTTTCAAATTTCCTAATTTTCATTTTTTTTTCTAAAATGATTGATTTTTTTTATATAAAAATTTATTTTTTCAAAAATATTTTTTTTTCAAAAAATTTTTTTTTTCAAAAATATTTTTTTTTTTAATTTTTTTTTTCAAAAATAATTTTTTTTTCAAAAATAATTTTTTTTTTTTCAAAAATTATTATTTTTTTTTTAAAAAAAATTTTTTTTTAAATGATTTTTTTTTTAAAGATGTTTTTTTTTTTCAAATTTCCTAAATTTTCATTTTTTTTCTAAAATGATTGATTTTTTTTTTTTTTATAAAAAATTTTTATTTTTTTCAAAAATTATTTTTTTTTTTAATGATTTTTTTTAATTATTATTTTTTTTTTTTTTAAATTATATTTTTTTTTCTAATAATTTTTTTATTAAAAAAAAAAAGAATTTTTTTTTCAAATTTCCTAATTTTCATTTTTTTTTCTAAAATTATTTTTTTTTTATTTTTTTTATTATTATTATTGTTTTTTTTTTTTATTTTTTTTTTTTTTTTTCAAATTTCATAATTCCCCTCAGAGCTGTGTGGGACTAACTATAATCCCCCTCAGAGCTGTGTGGGACTACCTATAATTCTCCTCAGCTGTGTGGGACTACCTATAATTCCCCTCAGATCTGTGTGGGACTACCTATAATTCTCCTCAGCTGTGTGGGACTACCTATAATTCCCCTCAGAGCTGTGTGGGACTACCTATAATTCTCCTCAGCTGTGTGGGACTACCTATAATTCCCCTCAGAGCTGTGTGGGACTACCTATAATTCCCCCTCAGAGCTGTGTGGGACTACCTATAATCCCCTCAGAGCTGTGTGGGACTACCTATAATCCCCCTCAGAGCTGTGTGGGACTACCTATAATCCCTCAGAGCTGTGTGGGGACTACCTATAATCCCCCTCAGAGCTGTGTGGGACTACCTACAATCCCCCTCAGAGCTGTGTGGGACTACCTATAATCCCCCTCAGAGCTGTGTGGGACTACCTATAATTGCCCTCAGAGCTGTGTGGGACTACCTATAATCCCCCTCAGAGCTGTGTGGGACTACCTATAATCCCCCTCAGAGCTGTGTGGGACTACCTATAATCCCCTCAGAGCTGTGTGGGACTACCTATAATCCCCCTCAGCTGTGTGGGACTACCTATAATCCCCCTCAGAGCTGTGTGGGACTACCTATAATCCCCTCAGCTGTGTGGGACTACCTATAATTCCCCTCAGCTGTGTGGGACTACCTATAATTCCCCTCTGAGCTTTTGTCACCTCCCACTCTAGTTTTGATCATTTCTCCATTCATTCCTATGGGACAAATTTCGCCGCAAAAATTACGATATTTCGTGAACCATTCGGAAAAACGTTCCACAAAGTAATAGCACACCATTCGGGAACAATCCGCACGTTTTGGTATATATTCGGTATATGTAGCATAAAAACTGTGGGAGGAGTTAGCGTGCAAAATTTGGCTATAAGAATAATAATAATAATAATAATAATATATATGTGAGATAACAATAAGTGATCTTGCTATGCAAGAACACTTAACTAGAAAAAATACAATTTCTGGGGAAATTGTGTGACGTGTTCTTGCCTCCACCTACTGGAGTGGGCGGAGAAACTGGGTGGAGTGGCTTGAGTAACTAAACATTTATTTATTTTTTTCAAAAATAATTTTTTTTTTTTTCATGATTTTTTTTAAATGATTTTTTTAGATTTTTATTCAATTTTTTCTAAAAAAAATACATTTTTTAAAATTTTTTTTTTTCAAAATTTTTTTTTTCAAAATTTTTTTTTTTTCAAAAATTTTTTTTTTCAAAATTTTTTTTTTTCACATTTTTTTTTTCAAATTTCCTAATTTTCATTTTTTTTTCTAAAAATGATTGATTTTTTTTATAAAAATATTTTTTTTCGAAAATAATTTTTTTTTTCGAAAATTTTTTAATTTTTTTTTTCGAAAATAATTTATTTTTTCGAAAATAATTTTTTTCAAAAATAATTTTTTTTTTCAAAAAAATTTTTTTTTTCAAAAATTTTTTTTTCTTCAAATTTCCTAAATTTTCATTTTTTTTCTAAAATTATTGATTTTTTTTTTTTTATTAAAAATATTTTTTTCAAAAATTATTTTTTTTTTAATGATTTTTTTTAATTATTATTATTTTTTTTTAAAAAATATATTTTTTTCTAAAATTATTTTTTTTTTCAAAAAAGATTTTTTTTCAAATTTCCAAATTTTCATTTTTTTTTCTAAAATTATTTTATTTTTATTTTTTTTATTATTATTATTTTTTTTTTTATTATTTTTTTTTTCAAATTTCATAATTCCCCTCAGAGCTGTGTGGGACTAACTATAATCCCCTCAGAGCTGTGTGGGACTAACTATAATTCCCCTCAGAGCTGTGTGGGACTACCTATAATTCCCCTCAGAGCTGTGTGGGACTACTATAATTCCCCTCAGAGCTGTGTGGGACTACCTATAATCCCCTCAGAGCTGTGTGGGACTACCTACAATTCCCCTCAGAGCTGTGTGGGACTACCTATAATCCCCCTCAGATCTGTGTGGGACTACCTATAATTCCCCTCAGCTGTGTGGGACTACCTATAATTCCCCTCAGAGCTGTGTGGGACTACCTATAATTCCCCTCAGATCTGTGTGGGACTACCTATAATTCTCCTCAGCTGTGTAGGACTACCTATAATTCCCCTCAGAGCTGTGTGGGACTACCTATAATCCCCCTCAGAGCTGTGTGGGACTACCTATAATCCCCCTCAGAGCTGTGTGGGACTACCTATAACCCCCCTCAGCTGTGTGGGACTACCTATAACCCCCCTCAAAGCTGTGTGGGAGGAGCTAAAATTCCCCTCAGAGCTTTTGTCACCTCCCACTCTAGTTTTGAACATTTCTCCATTCATTCCTATGGGACAAATTTTGCCGCAAAAATGACGATATTTCGTGAAACGTTCGGCGAAACGTTCCACAAAGTAATAGCACACCATTCGGGAACAATCCGCACGTTTTGGTATATATTCGGTATATGTAGCGTAAAAACTGTGGGAGGAGTTAGGGTGGTAAATTTGGCTATAAGAATAATAATAATAATATATATGCGAGATAACAATAAGTGATCTTGCTATGCAAGAACACTTAATAAAACCTTTTTATTATTATTTATTATTAATTTGTTATGTTCCATATGTTTAGATGCAGCATTCTTTATTTCAGATAATTCATAACTTTGGATAAATTTGTATTTGTTATGTTCACTAACAGGCAAATTTGAAAGGAAATTCCAATACCTAAAATGTAATAGTTAGTTATTATTTCAAATCTTACTTAATTTTTTCTTTATTTCAGATTTTTGTATTTCCGAATTTTCAAATTCGGAAATTCAGACTTTCGAAAATTCAAAATTCGGAAATTTGAAATTCAAAAAATTTGAAAATTCAAAATTTGGAAATGCGAAATTCGGAAATTGGTAAATTCAGAAATTTGAAAATTTGAAAATCAGAATTTTTGGATTTCAGAATTTCAAAATTCTGAATTTTTCATATTTACGAATTTTCACATTTTTGAATTCCCAAACTTAAAAAAAAGGAAAAAAAGAATGAAACAAAAAAGAACACATTTTTTTGTCAGTGCACATGTCTATTACATACACATAAGTTCATTTATTTTATTATACAGTATATTACATTTTTAATTCAAGTGTTTTTTATTATTGAAAAGAGAACTTGGTTACAAACAATACAAAAAATAGCCAACTTGTAGTGCATACATTTTTCAGGTTGTACAGATACTCACAATATGCCACTGTTAACATTGTTAGACTGCTGGTACTTGGTATCTGTAACAAGTAATCTAGGTATTTCTTTATCTTTCAATAGTATGGATACTTTGCTCGTACATGTATACCTTAGAAGCATTTCGGACTAGCTAACAACAAAGAATAGATACAAAGTATTGTTAAACTGCCTTGTAACTATAGGTAGCTATGTACTTTCCAACATTCAAATAATAACGGGGGGGGGGGGGGGGGGAAGAGATGGGGAAGAGCGGGAAGGGAAGGAGAGGGGGGGGGATACAGGAAATACAGTGCACCAATATTCCTAATAGTGTAAACTCCTATATTATTTGTACATGCATCATCTATTCACTTTGTACAGTGAGTTCCATGTCGACCAGTTAGATACGTATCTGGGGCCTAAACCGTCTCTATAGGCTAGAATCTTTTCGTACTCTGAAATGATGTTCACTTTAGTTATTACTGCACATTTCGACGGAATTTCATTTGATTTCCAGTTTATGACTATCAAGGACCTGGCGGCAAATATAATTTGCATTGCTATTGCTCTTTCAGAGATTGGGTAATCTGTGATATCTATACTTAGTATAGCTTTCTCGGGTGTGGGGCGACTGATGATCCCCGTAATCTGTGCTATGAGTTTAAAGATTTCATTCCAGAAGCTACGGAGGTGGGGACATGACCACAACGTGTGGATCAGTGTTCCCACCTGGCCGCACCCCCTCCAACATAGATTGGTATTGTTTCCTGGAAATTTAGCCATTATGTAGGGTGTTAGGTACCATCTTGCTGTAAATTTTGCCGCTAGTTCCTCATAATTTGAGCATCTCGAGAATTTAATGTTGTTACGAGCGGCTGCTAGCCATTGTTGCTCTGTGAAGGTTTTCCCCAAGTCAGTTTCCCATTTGCTATGATGGGTGTATTTGTGAAAGGAGGATTTGTTATATAAGAAGTTATAGATAATGGATATGCCCTTGGCTCTGGTATCTACTGAAGTGAGGTGGCTCCAAATCTGTTTCGGGACTGAGGTGTGTGTGCTACTAGTTTGTCGAAACCAGGAGGCTATCTGGAGATAAGTTAAGAATTCCGAAGAAGGGATGTTAAATCTTGCCTGGATATCTGCGAAAGGTAGTAGGCTTCTCTTCTGTGTGATATCCTGCACCACTTTCACCCCCCCTTTTACCCATGTTGCAGTGTTTAGGTTTGGGACTAGCCAGCCCAGGGATTCCATTAGTATAGGGATCTCTATATTGGTTGATTCTGACTTATGAGCTGACTTAAGGTATTTCCAGGCTTCTAAAGCGGCCTGGATAGTGGGATGGTGTATATTAAAACCAGTATCGCAGTGATTACTTGCTATAAGTAGGGACTGTAGGGATCTAGGGAAGATCCATGCGTGTTCTAGTTGATGCCAGGGTTTGGGTGTAGATTGGGTATTCCAGTCTTTAAGTTGGTCAACTATTGCTGCTATGTAGTAGTCTTTCAGGGAGGGGACTCCCAATCCCCCTGCTTTCTTATGTTTATGCATCATTTGGAGTGGGAACCTCGACCTTTTACCTGCCCAGATGAATTTTGTCATCTGTCTTTGTAGTGTTTTGAGGAAGGAGTCAGGGATGGTTATTGGCAGGGTTCTAAATAGGTACGTTATTTTTGGCAGAAGTAACATCTTGTAGGCCGCTAAACGGCCATGCCATGACATGTAATGATTTTGGATCCTAGTTATATCTTTCTGTAGTTTCTGTTCTAATGGAGAAAAGTTGGCTTTGAATAGGTTGGAGATTGTTGGAGTTAGTTGTATCCCTAGGTAAGGAATGGAACTAGAGGCCCACGGATATGGGAGGTCTTTTTGTATGTTAAATTTTAACTTTTTGTCTATCGCTATGCCTAAAATATTAGATTTGTTTTCGTTCACTTTATAGTACGCGATTTTACTGAATGCGATTAACGTGTTGTGTGCTGCTATGAGTGAGGAGTAAGGGTCGGACAGTGTCAAAATGACATCGTCCGCGAATAATGAGATTTTATGCTGTGTTTTATGCGAGACGATACCTTGGATTTCTGGGTGCTGTCTAATCTTTTCCGCTAGTGGTTCCATCATCATGGCAAAAATGATGGGCGAAAGGGGGCAACCTTGGCGTGTGCCGTTCGTTATGTTAAAGTGTTTTGAGAACATCCCCTCTGTATATACAAAGGCAGATGTGGACGAGTAGAGAGCTAATATGGCTTGTTGGATCCTACCCACAATCCCAAATTTCTGTAAAACTTGGGATAGGTATCCCCAGTGGACCCTATCGAAGGCCTTCTCTGCGTCCAGGGCGAGGAGCAGAGAAGGCCCCCCACTTCTTTCAGCAAGGTGTATCAGGTTTATTAGTCTCCTGGTGGCGTCATTGGCCTGCCTCCCCTTCACGAAGCCCACCTGATCTTGGTGGATCAACCTCGGCAAGATGGAGGCAAGCCTGTTGGCCACTAATTTTGCATATACTTTCACATCAACATTTAACAATGATATTGGTCTGAAGTTTTGCGGGGTTGAGGGTTCCTTACCAGGTTTAGGTATGGTAATTATAGTAGCTGTTAGCATTTCTTTCGGGAATGAGGCACTAGACACAGCGGCATCAAAGATCTCTTTCATGTAGGGAGAAAGTTCACTGCAGAATAACCGGTAATATTCGGACGAGTAGCCGTCCGGGCCTGGGGATTTGTTGTGGGGCATACTTTTAATAATTTTACTGATTTCGGTGATGGACGTGGGCGCGTTTAAGGCGTCCAATTCTGTATTAGGTACTCTAGGGAGATTGATGGACTCTAGAAAGTCCGAAATTAGTTGGTCAGATGGTTGGTGTGTGTCAGGGTCGTTTTTGAGGTTATATAAAGCCTCGTAGTAATCGCTGAAGGCATCAGCAATTTCTTTTGGGTTGTAAACCGTTCGTTTTGTTTTGGGGTTGTGCATGCTGTGAATTTTTTGTTGTTTCTGTTTTTCCTGCAACTGGTTTGCCAGCAATTTCCCCGCCTTGTTGTTGTAACGGTAGCTGTTTGCCTTCAGAGCCCTAAAGCGGTTCTCTTGCTGGGAAACCAGGTGTGTGCGCAGTTCCTGTCTTGCTAGGAACAGTGATTCCCTCAACTTTTGCGTAGTGTTTTGTTTGTTCAAAGCTTCTAGTTGTTCTATTCTATTTAAGAGATCGTTGAGCCGCTGCCTCCTCTGCTTCTTGGTAATAGCACTTAGTTGAATTAGTAAGCCCCTCATGAAACTTTTATGCGTATTCCAGAGCGTGAAGGGATCAGCTACCGAAGGTGAGTTTAGATCGAAAAATTCCTTCATGGCTGTTTTAAGTCTATTTAGGTTTTCAGGTTGTGACATTAATGAAACATCATTTCGCCACCTGTTAGCTCTAGTTTCAGCAGGGCGATCCCCCACGCTCATGGACACGGGTGCATGATCAGACCACGTAATTACATGTATGTCAGAACGAGAAATTTTCTGAAGTAAGAATTTGTCTACCAGCATTAAGTCTATACGTGAGTACGAGTGATGAACATTGGAAAAAAAGGTAAAGTCCTTTTCGGATGCATGTTGGCACCTCCAAACATCCTGGAGACCCGATGACAGGATAAATTGCGCTAGAGTAGGTCTGCGAGATTTTTGCTGGGATTTAAAGGATACGTCAAGATCCTTATTTGGGATTAAGTTGAAGTCCCCACACATGAGAAGATATCCTTGTTTGACAGTAGTGACCTTTTTCCATATCTTCCTTAGAAAGCGGTTCTGTTTGACATTTGGCAGGTATACATTAACTATTGTGTACTTGGTTTTTGCTATTTCACATACAAGTATAAGAAACCTTCCTGTTGGGTCTGCATATGCTTCTATTAGTGAGAATTTCGCTGAGTCTTTAATCGCAATGGCTACACCTGCCTTTTTCTTCGGTCCGTTGGCAAAAAAGGTGTGGGGGTAGTTGCGGTTAGAGAATGTGGGGTGGTTCCCCGTCATAAAGTGTGTCTCCTGAAAACAAATTATGTCACTCCGAAGCCGTCCGGCTTCTTTCCATGCCATTTGCCTTTTGTGAGGGCTGTTTAGGCCCTTGACGTTCAATGAGGCTATTTTAAAAGCCATGCTGTGATGAGTTTTGCACGTACCTCAGATTGTGGTATACCTGTAAGTACAGGGAGAAGAAGTCCAGAGTGGTGAGAGTCCTTGTTCTTAGGTGATTCTGTACTTCTTCACGTTGCTATAGGAATTTTCTCTCTTGGCCTGGGTATTGCGCGGGTAGTTGTAGTGCTGTTCCTGTAACAACAGAGGGTAAGGGGGGGGGTGGGGGGGGGAATAGGTATGAGGGAAAGAGTAGGGAAATATAAAAAAAAAAAACAACCGGGTAAACTGGAGTAAAAATAAGTTGGCGATTCCAGTGGAATCCGTGCTGGTGAAACACCGCTTAATATTCGGGGGAAGAGCGGTCAATCAGGTACCAAAACTGGTGTGGGTCAAGTAGTATTCGTCTTTCCGGACTTTCAGGCGGAAGGGTAGTGCTGCAATTTCGCTATGTCAGCCTGTTTCATTTTCAGAGCTTGTGCGGGTGGAGGGCCGGGAATGTGGTGGGTCTCTTTCGTCATTTTGGGGTTCTAGGATCTGCCATTCTTTCATGAGACGGATGCCTTCCTTTACGGTAGTCACAACATGTGGCCTGTCCTCATACGTTATTAGTAATTTAGCCGGATACAGCCATTTGTATGGGATATGGTGGTTGTATAGTGGCTTGGTAATCGTCGCAAGTTGTCTACGTCTTTGCATAGTGTATGCAGATAAATCTGCAAAGAATGAGAGGTCCACCAGTTCGTCCGGTAGCTCTTCCTTCTTCCTTGTTACCGCCATAAATCTGTCCTTTATGTGGTAGAAGTGTATTCTGACTATTGTGTCTCTTGGTAGGTGGGATGGGATGTTTTTCGGCCTTGGCAGTCTGTGAATGCGGTCGATTAACAATTCCTCTAGGGGAGCTTCTGTAAGCGTTAACTTCATGAGGTTTGTAAAGTACCCCTTTAACTCTGGGGGTTTCACTGTTTCGGGTATTCCACGAATTTTGACGTTGTTACGTCTCGATCTGTCCTCTAAATCTGCTAATTTCTCTTTAATAGAGGTAATCTCGTCTTCTCTATCGTTATGAGCGTCCACCATGTCATTAAATGTGGCGGTAAAGTCCTCCATTTTTGTTTCAATGTGGGATACCCTGTTTGAGACCGCTGTGACCTCCCTCTTAAACTGCTGTGTTATGGCTAGCATGTCGGCATGCAGGGTTGTGCGGAGGGACACTAACATGTCCTTGAGGGTGGTGTCCATGACTGGTTGGTTCAGTGTTGGGAACTCGGTTATGGAGTCTTGCAAGTCTCTAGTATCGTCTAGTGAGGAATCAATGGCGCTTACCTCCAGTTTCTCTGTGTCCTCCTGCTGTGTCCTTTGCCTGCTTTTCGCTGGGCTAGACGAGGCCGACGGTGGAGGTGAGTATGGATGCCGCCTTTCCTCTGTACTTTTGTTGTTGTGGCGTGCCTGGTTCGCCGCGCGGTGAGTCTGATTGTGCGGGCCGCGTTGGAATGATTGGGGTCTAGCAGTCTCTCTCCTATGTATGAAATGATTGGGTCTAGCAGTCTCTCTCTATGAAATGATTGGGGGTCTCTCTCTCCTCTATGTATGAAATGATTGGGTTTGTCAGTCTCTCTCTCTCCCCTCTATGTATGAAATGAATGGGGTCTAGCAGTCTCTCTCTATGAAATGATTGGCCGGGTCTCTCCTCCTCCTATGTATGAAATGATTGGGGTCTAGCATGACTCCGGTCTGCTCTGCCCAACCACGGTCCATACATTACAGATTCCTCGTAGTCTATATACAATGTAACACAAGTCAATGATGGGCTCTATCACCTCTCAGCTGTCCAGGTACTGTCAGGGTTTGTGGTGTCCCTGGAACAGTCCTTGTTCCATTGATGCTCCTTTCTAATCATAATGTCTGGTTTGGTTTTATTTCTGAATTTCCAGATTGCCTCTAGTAAGGTCTAAGCACCATCCAGCCTCTCAGCTGGTCAATCTTCAAATGTAGGTGTATTAACCAAAAGAAAGGAGACTGGACTTGTCTGGTATCTCCAGCTCTCCGTACACAATGGTCATTAGAAATGGATTATGAATCATTATGTAAAATACCAATCCAGTCTATGGCTGGTACAATACAACAAAAGCCTTGGGTTCAACAATGTCTACATGTACCTTGATCAATAAATGTATTCATTTCCTGAATTTGTTTATCCCCATCATATCCCAAAGTGCTGTACAGAGAACCATTTGCATCTATTCCTGTGCCACAGGAGCTTACACTCTAATATCCCTTCAATGGTCATACAGATGCATGCTAAGGGGAGTTTTAGCCTAGCAGTACATCTTCTAGGAGGAAACTCACATGAAAACAGGGAAATTTTTAAATTCTATGTGGGCACTGATCCTGGGACCCCAGTACTTAAAGGGAAGAGTGGTGACCACTTGTCCAGGTGCCATATAGCTAAAGCCACGTATGTAGAGCACTTGTATGTAGAGCACTCGGCTGTGATCTGCAGCTTATCTGAAGGCTGGATTTGTGTCAGGTGATCCCAAATAATACATTTCTCCTACCCTTAACCAACATCTTCGTGTTCCCTTACACACTCCTCAGGGACACTCGACTTAAGCCAAACCTTGGCTGCTACAAGCCTTTCTCTTCAAAGATAAGGGTGCTGGCAGTGGGGGAGTGTGGGGTCTCTTTAGGCTTTGCTTTGTAAAGATTCATAATTTATCAGCAGAGCCGTGTATCACTCACACACACACTCTCCGAGGGGGGTCACGGGCTCCCCTCCAAGACATGGCCCAATTGGTATTGATCCGGGAGCATCGATGACGTACAATGAACCCAGCGTGTTATAAGATTGCAGTGAAGATCTAATTTTCTTTTATCTAAAATGGGTCTGTTTTTAAAACAAATTAAAAAAAAATAAAAAAAAATAGCTTAGCTGTGCTTTGATGCTAATCTGTAATTTGGGCAGGGGGGGGGGGGGGGGGGGGGTTGTGGTTTACTATCCTGGGGGATTTCTGTTGCAGGCTGAAATTAGGCAACAATAAACTATTGATTTTTTTTTTCCCTTTCTTCATGCCCAGACCACTTTTGTGTGGCCTCGCTGTCCTTTCATCAAAATGCATTTTCCCCCCATACATTATAGATGGAGGAGACCGTAAGCGCCACTTACTGCACAAGTGCGCTTCTTGTAAGGTTCGGCCTAATCTGATAAAACCAGAAAAAAAAAATTTAAAAATGCAGCCGGAAAGTTCCCTAAGAATGAATTGTAATCATAGAAGGGCGATGGCGGAAAAAGACGAGTGGTCCATCGAGTTTGCCCCCCCCCCTGTTTATTTTTTGTTGTTTTTGTTCTTTACTTACGGTTGACTGACCCACTAACTCACAATACCGGTATTACTATCAGTGTCAGTTTCTATATTACATATTATTTTTAAACTTCTTTTTTACTTAGATTTATTGCTATCACAAGGAGACTAATACACCCCATATGTAATAGTATAGTGCAGGGGGCGTGTCCTCTTCATGGAGATCAGAGAGATGATTGGATGGTAAACCCAAAGCTGTGTTATAGAAGCTCCTAGCTGGGGGTCTGTGTTATACAACCCAACAACTTCCCAACAATCTCATTATTATCTTATCTCTCTCATTCATACACAATGATTGGCTCCTATGTTGGATGTCACTTTGGTGCCTCCTTAGTAAGCAGTTTGTGGATTGCGCCTTTCCAGAATTTAGACAATTCATTGATTTATTCTGATTATATACAGTGTCTCACAAAAGTAAGTACACCCCTCACATTTTTGTAAATCTTTTCTTCTATCTTTTCATGTGACAACACTGAAGAAATGACACTTGTCTACAATGTAAAGTAGTGAGTGTACAGCTTGTATAACAGTGTAAATTTGCCGTCCCCTCAAAATAACTCAACACACAGCCATTAATGTCTAAACCACTGGCAACAAAAGTCAGTACACCCCTAAGTGAAAATGTCCAAATTGGGTCCAAAGTTTCAATATTTTGTGTGGCCGCCATTATTTTCCAGCACTGCCTTAACTCCTCTTGGGCATGGAGGTCACCAGAGCTTCACAGGTTGCCACTGGAGTCCTCTTCCCCTCCTCCATGATGACATCACAGGGCATACCTCAGACTGGGAGACTTAGTCACAAGGCGGCGACAGTCAGTTCCTCTGTCTACATCTTAAACTAGGGCTTGAGCCCATTGTTTTTGGGCAGCTTTTGTCCTTGTGTTGCTGATCGTGATATCTATATCCGGTTTGTTACCATCTATACCCCACACCGACAGCCCCCTGTGGTCTCCTGGTTTCTGTAGATATTGGGCTAAGCAAACTGTGCCCATTTGCCTGGCTCATACCTCCCCCCCCAATCGCCACAGGAGATTCTGCCATTGGTTTGCCTGCTATTTTCCAATGGTACTCAAGTTGAATGAATATTTCCTGAAGAAGCCACTATGTGGCGAAACTAGTTGAAATTAAATATTGAAATCATCCACTATATGTACTGTTTTTAGTAAATATGTTGTATTGAGATTTGTCTTTTTCTTTTGCTGTCCTTAATACATTTTGTAATTTTTTAGATCTGTTTATATTTTGATTGAAATCTTGTACCACGTACCACAATAGTCCGCCAGCTCCCGCTTTCCTGGTGGTCTGGGTTGGGAACCAGACCTCCAAACACTTTTCCATCCGACATCACAGAGCTGATGGAAGTTAGAGACCTTGCTCTCCTCCACGCTTGAGGATGTCCCACAGATGTTCAATAGGGTTTAGGTCTGGAGACATGCTTGGCCAGTCCATCACCTTTACCCTCATATTCTTCAGCAAGGCAGTGGTCATCTGGGAGGTGTGTTTGGGGTCGTTATCATGTTGGAATACTACCCTGCGGCCCAGACTCTGAAGGGAGGGGATCATGCTCTGCTTCAGTATGTCACAGTACATGTTGGCATTCATGGTTCTTTCAATTATTTTTTTTATGTCGAACGGTGTTTGCCGCATCCAATTCACATGGGTGTGGACCCAGCCTTAATGTTACCTCTGCACTCTGTTAGGAACAAAGCACAATCATGCTCAAATATCTTCTTCCTTGGCCATGGAGATCGGGGAATGACAACACTTAACCCAGAAGGGATCAGAGCACATCACTTTTGGGTCCATTCTTCCTGCTAATTTCATACCTGACACTCACCTTGGAGATCCTGGGCAGCAAGGTGGGACTGGTAGTCCCTAGACACACCATTGGGCGGGGGGGGAAGAAGAGGCAGTAAGCATTTTACAGTATGCAGGGAAATGATTGGACAGCTTGATAGTCACTCAAACCACTTCCACATGAAAGCTGACAAGAAAATGTAAACAATCTCCCAGGTGCTATAATGGTCAGGAGTCTGTTTATAGGTCAGTCCTGTCACCAATATAAACCTTGTGTTGGTGTAACAGAAAGGGTTAAACCAATTTCTTACTGACCTTTGTAGCCGAAGGCACCATGGAGCACTTCATTCTAAAATTCTTGAATGTACAGTAGTCATTATTCAGGGCTGAGCACTCTGCTCTCCCCTCCTCCTGTGTACCTGATCTGTGTATACATTAGAGATTGGAAGTCTGGCCGGCTGCCAACTAACCCCTGGAAGGTGGATCAGAATGAAAGGACTTCTGCTGGAAACTTTGAATAGTATTTACTTCACAGTGTCTGTACCTACAGAGATGACTGGGAGTTTATCTGAACAGACTCTAGACTTAAGCGGGTATGGACCACCTAACATACTGTTCAACATTGACAAATTATGAATTCAACTTTGTGAAAGAGACAAGGAAGGAATCCAGCAGCACAATGAGATATAAGTAGAAATGTTTACAGAAACAATATTCTGAAATGCAAGTTTATCAGGAGATTGTATTCCACACATATGATATACGGCCAAACATTTGTATTCACCCGACCATCACACCTATATGAGCTGGTTGGGCATCTCATTTCAAAATTACAATCATTAATGTGGAGTTGCCCCTCCCACCTTTGTGCCTGTAACTGTCTCCACTTTTCATTTTATTTTGGACCGTATTTGTGGGAATGTGTGCCCATTCAACCAATGCAACTGATGTTGGATGAGAAGACCTGACTTACACATCAGGTTTAGGTCAGGACTGTGTTCATGACATTTGAGTTCCTCCACACCAAACATATTAATCCATGGCTTTATGGAGCTGGATGTGTGCTCAGGGAGACAGTCATGCTGGAACAGAAAAGGTTAAAAGAAAACAATTACCTACATATACTGTAGAGGGGTAAATGTTCTTGGACCTCTCCTATTCTCAATCTACTCATCCACCTTACGAACCACTCAGCGTCTGCTACACCTCTATACCAATCCATCCACTGGCTTCCACTCACCCAACAAATTAAATTCAAGATACTAACAATAACTTACAAAGCATCCACAACTCGGCCCCCAGCTACACCACTAACCAAGTAAAAAAAAAACAACTAAATAATTCTGAAGTAGGGTAGGGGGGGTAACAAACCCCGGGACTTTAACAGTGGTAAAGATAGAAAGAGTGTAAAGATGCAATTACATAATCAATAAAATTAAATATTTTATTACAAAAATAAAAAAAAAGCTTAAAAAAGTGAAACATGTTGAGTGTTAGTGTCGGTATATACGCCTTTCAATGGAACATACAATTCTTGATATGGATGGTTTAATTTCCTCGTGTTTTTTATTTTTGTAATAAAATATTTAATTTTATTGATTATGTAATTGTGTCTTTACACTCTTTCTATCTTTAACACTGTTAAAGTCCCGGGGTTTGTTACCCCCGTCCCCTACTTCATGTTCTAGAAAAAATTGGGATGTGGTGTTTAATCTGACTTCCATGACTTACTCTTCATTAACTAAATTATTCTCTTTGTTCTTTCAAAGATCTCCTGCTCTCTAGTTTCCTTGTCGCCTCATCCCACACTCACCTCCATGACTTCTCCAGAGCCTCTCCTACCCTCTGGAACTTTCTACTCCAATTTATCTCATTATCTCCTACTCTGTCCACTTTGAGATGATCCCTGAAAACTCATCTCTTCATAAAAATGTATCTGGCCCTCAGTTAACAACTGTACAACTTATTTTCTCCATCAGCCCATCCCCCACAGTTATTACCTCTTGAATCTTTTGACCCATCCTCTTAGAGTGTAAGCTCTTATGAACAGGGCCCTCTGATTCCTCCTGTATTAAATTGAATTGTAATTGTACTGTCTGACCTTATGTTGTAAAGTGCTTTGCAAACTGTCTGTGCTATATAATTTCTGTATAATAACAGTAATAATAATAATAATGATAATAATAAGGGGATGGTTGAAGCTACTGTATTGCATTTGTACTGGATAAAGCTTATACTGGATGGTGATCTTGAAGATTTCCTTCCTTTAACACACTGATCAGAATGTGAGAGCAAAATGATATCAAACTGCTAACTGCAGGTGTTGGTTACATTGTGTGATGCTTTGATTGGTCACAGCATATTTTTTGTGATTGGCACCATCCAATGGACAGTGCAGTCACAGTACTTTGCTTGTGCATGCTAGGGGGCATGTAAGAGCAAGAAAAAAATGAAGCTGTAATATAGTTTCCAATCCTGTAACATCCACCTTCCATCCATTTATGTACAATAGGCAGACCGGAGGTAGTTAATATACACAAAAATCATAATGATAATGATGATGATTTAATAATATGGCTGAATTTGCTTAATCTGATCTACAGCATTATACATTGAATCCATGTGTTACATTTACAACATTCTTTTCCCCAGCATTGTCCCTCTTGTGTTCAGTTCAGGTTTGAAAAGTAAAATGTAGAGTTTTGGAGAAAACATACACAATAATATTCCAGCACTGGAGGTCAGTATGGCGAATATCTCCACAGCCACCATGTATTTCCCTTTGGTGCTCAGATAGGCCGGGATCATGGCAATCCAGACACTGCAGAACACCAGCATGCTGAAGGTGATGTATTTGGCCTCATTAAAACTGTCCGGTAATGTCCTCACCATGAAAGCCAGAACAAAACTTACAGCTGCCAGAAACCCCATATAACCCAACATATAGTAGAACCCGATAACTGACCCTTCATTACACTGAATGAGGATCTTCCCAGGATAGGAGTCCATGTCATACTCCTGAAATGGTGGAGAGATGGACAACCAGAGAATGCAATTCATAACCTGAATGGATGAGCAGAATAACATGACTGTATTGGGAAGTTTGACTCCCACCCATTTTCTACAAGAGCTTCCAGGTCTGGTGGCTTTAAAAGCAATGAAGACCATGATGGTTTTGGCTAGGATAGAAGATGCTGAGATGGTGAAGGGAATTCCAAAAGTGACTTGTTGCAGCATACAGGTAATATCCACAGGACGGCCAAGGAACAGGAATACAGAAAGGAAGCTCAGTATGAGGGAGAGGAGCAGAATGAAGCTGAGGTTCCGGTTATTGGCTCTGACTATGGGAGTCCTCTGAAACCAAACAAATAGTCCAAGTATAAAGAGAGATGTTGTAGCAAATATGACTGAAGTTATAGAAAAAAATAAAACTAGAATATCCTCCTCATATGATAAATACTCATTGATCTTGTCAATACAAATAGTTTTAGCTTTGTTGGGCCATTCATTTTCAGGACACTTCTTGCAGAGTTCACTGTCTGTAGAGTAAAAATAAGTGAAAATAACATTAGACATGGTATACCGAGAATGCAACTATTTGACAGTTTTGGCCTCTTCAGTGTAATCATTTTTCTGACCATTACTTTTAGATAAATGTTGGAGGCTTTCTCAGACAGACAGTAGGAGGAAGATATAGAAAGTATAAAACAGCGCTGGCAGCCTATATTATACAATACACATCCTAGTGATTAGTGCCATATACATCAATGTGTTTGTGACATACAAATCAAAATACAACAAAATGATATATAATATAATATGCACAAATCTGTAAAGTGCTTGGTGCTTCTATAAAAGTGCAATGGTGCTCCAAAACTTTGCAAAATGTGAGGAGACTCCCCCTTCGGTGACCCCACTCACCAAAAACAATAGACCCTCAGCTTCGCAGTCTGGGATCAAAAAAAACAGTGATCTATTGATCTGGGGAATGTAGGATGGTTCCTCAACAAACTCCTCCAAGAGGGTGCTTTACGACAGAAAGGATATGCCATACTCCATAGATGGGAAAAGAGAGTGTATGACGTGCGTTCCACGGAGGTGGGAATTACGTCATTAGTTAGTATGAACTGGAAGTACATCGACACGTTTCACCCCTCCTCCAGGGCGTCATCAAAGGACATCACTTCTAGTTCAATTGCAATCTATTTATACCTGAGGGAAGATCACTCCTCCCTCTGGGGAGGACAAAGCGACCAATTACAATCAGTGTGAAAAAACACCAACTTCCTCCTCTAACATCATTTCCTGAAGCCAAAATGACAAAACTTGCTTATTTGGCTATAATAATACAATACATTTTTATTTTTGTTTTATTTTTATTATTTTTATTTTTTTATTATTATTATTATTTGTATTCTTTATATTTATTTTATTTAAATTGTTAGTT
The DNA here is from genome assembly GCA_028564925.1 of Lithobates sylvaticus. NCBI lineage: Eukaryota > Metazoa > Chordata > Amphibia > Anura > Ranidae > Lithobates > Lithobates sylvaticus. Next base: position 7,784,920 of record CM053026.1, on the reverse strand, counting down.
ATTTGTTCTTTGTACTTCTTATTTTCATTTTTTCCAAATTGTTCATATTTAAGTAATTTTTAATCATGTATTGGAAATCTTTTGCAAATATCTATCACATCATGAGATTTATTGTGTTATTATAGCAAAATAAGCAAGTTTTGTCATTTTGACTTCTGTTTATATTATAGCTTTTTATATATATTTGGCAACAAGAAATGATGTTACAGGAGGAAGTTGGTGTTTTTTCACACTGATTGTAAATGGTCGCTTCGTCCTCCCCAGAGGGAGGAGTGATCTTCCCTCGGGTATATATAGGTTGCAATTGAAATGGAAGTGATGAGGAGGGGTGAAGCACGTTATAGTATTTCTGGTTCATGCTAACCATTGTTAAAATTTCCGCCTCTGTGAAACGCACGCCATACAGCGGCAAACTCGGATGTATTTTACTGATGCCTGTCTTTGCCAAATATCCTATAAGTGACGCTTGTAATGCGCTTGATAATTTATGTTAAGCGGTATTTATGAGTTTTTTTCTCTATTTCCCCATCTATGGAGTGTGGCATATCCTTTCTGTCGTAAAGCACCATTTTGGAAGAGTTTGTTGAGGAACCATCCTACATACCCCCAGATCAATAGATCACTGCCTTTTTCGATCCCAGACTGCGAAGCTGAGGGTCTATTGTTTTTGGTGAGTGGGGTCACCGAAGGGGGAGTCACCTCATATTTTGCATAGTTTTGGAGCACCATTGCACTTTTATAGAAGCCCCAAAGCATTTTACAGATTTGTGCATATTATATTATATATCATTTTGTTGTCACAAACACATTGATGTATATGGCACTAATCACTAGGATGTGTATTGTATAATATAGGCTGCCAGCACTGTTTTATACTTTCTATCACTTTTAAGCTTGTAACACCTTTGCACAGTGCCTGCAGTCTTATTGTCATTTTGATTTTGATTTAGTACTTCAACGCGAGTTTTGAATAGATTTATAGTAGGAGGAAGTTGGTTCTCGTTTCTTGCTGCAAAGTGTAAAGTGGTTACAGAATCACTTTAAAGGGCTTTAAAAGTTTTCATTTTCTAATCCAATATCAGAGTTTCTATAAAAAAATCAAACTTACCAGAATGTTTTGATATTTCTCCTTCTGAACATGGAGCACAATTATAACAACATGGGTGATATCCTTCTCTTACAGATTTTCTGAACCCTGGAAGACATTCCTCGGAGCACCGACCCCTTGGGACCTAAAATAATATAGAACAATATGAACTATTCAAGAGCAAAACTACAGATATAATAGTATAAGTAAGCCAAGCTTCTGGTGTGTACAATGATGTAGAATGCATACCTTGGTGGAAAAACATGGACCATTCCAGAAGGTGGCCCTTTATTAGTCTGGATACCACAGAATATGATCCGAACCAGAAGACAGAAATAGACATCTAGGAGTACTAGCAGAATCCTTTCATTAGAAAGGTTACAGCAACAAAACTATCAGTACAAGAATAAATGCTACCTTAAAAGTCCAAAGAGAAAATCTCCTACAATACAAAGAGAAGAAAACAAATAGCCGTGTACCTCTAATAACCACATACAATCCAGCACTAGAAGGGATGAGAGAGATAATGAAATAGATGAAACCTATCATAACAGAGGACAGAGCCCTGAAATGAATATTCCAACAACCCCCAGAGCTGACCGTCAGGCAACCACCCAACCTCAGACATACATTAATCAGCAGGAAGCTTCATTCTGAGGACAGGGACTCAAAAAAGGGAACAAAACTTTGCAATAATAAATGCTGAAAACTGCATCTACATAAATGTATTAAACACACGACCAAAAGGAACCTTCAGTATTACAGGATCATACAGCTTGGCCTCCAGTAATTGGATGCACTTCATTCAATGCAGCAAGTGCAAGCATGGATCATACATTGGTGAGACAGGACAGAAGTGACAAAAACAGAATGAATGTTTATAAACACTAACAAAATTGTCCCCCACACTCTCCTTGAGTGCTTCCGTTATATACCACCATTTTCAGGCTTAAAATGTAAGCCCTTAAGGTGAGGACACACCTGACGGGGGAGGAGAGCACAATCTGCATGAAGTCACTTGGCACTTTAATTATTTTTTTCATTTTAGACAGTTTTTTTCTGTTTTTATTTTTTTTATTTTAATTTTTTCCAATGGACTTGATTGTTTTATATTGAATTATTCACTCCACATTGTTTGGAATCCACAGAGCACGAGAACTTTTTGTCATTTACATCAGACACTATTTATATTTTATACTTATATTATTTGTTTTGCATTTGATTAGCACTCATTGGGAAATGACTGTGACTGTGATAGTTAAGTTGTTATTAGGTAATTATTATTTCAGATTTCCAAATCGCTCCCAAAGTCAGGATCCTCAGACAGCCTCTCTAATGAATGAATTAACAAATTAATAAATGTACAAATTTACGAATGTACAAATGTACAAATTTACGAATGTACAAATTTACAAATGTGCAAATGTACGAATTTACGAATGTAACTATTAAATTAGGTATAGGTATTGTAATTTCCTTTTAAATACGAAGTTACGACTTATCCGAAAAAACAAATGCCACATCTAAAAAAATGGAAGGGAACAAATTTTTTTTATTTATTATTATTAATTCATTACGTTCCATTCGTTTAGATATGGCATTTGTTATTTTGGATAATTTGCAACTTGGGATAAATTTGTATTTGTTACGTTCACTAACAGACAAATTTGAAAGGAAATTACAATACCAATAATTTAATAGTTAAGTTATTATTAGGTAATTATTATTTCAGGTTTCCTAATTTCCGAATTTACGAATTTACGGATTTACGAATATTCGGAAAAATTTGTTAAACGGGTTTTCGTTAATTCGGATATTTCCGAATTAACAAATTTGTTGAAATTCGTTAAAAAAACGAATTCGGAACGATACGAATTGCACATGTCTAGTAAGAAAGCCCCTGTCCCGGCTAGGTCTGTCACAGACACAATAAAAGAACATCAAGAAGAGGATTACTGTGCAGCTGTGGAACATCATTTCCCACAACCAGACCATTCTATGGAAGACCTGGAAGTTTTGGTTCCTAGGGACCAAGAGACTGTGTGTAACGATCAGACACGAGTATCTCCTCACTTCACATCTAGTATGCAAAGGCACTACAAATGTCGTCACTAGGGCGTCTGATCGTTACACACAGCGCTGGTTGTTATCTCAACAAATGTGAGTGAGATTATCCACCCTTGGAGATTGTCAATATTAACAGCATTGCGCAATGATGTGCTTTTCTTTTGTTTTTGCCCATATGTGAGCACCACCATACATTGAAACACTGAAACCAGGATATATATAAAAAACAGGATTAAAATCCGGCAGGAATCTGAGAGAGGGATTTTTTCAGGATCGCTGTGAACTGGCAGTTTCATATTCAGGTGGCATTTTTTTGAATATTGCTTTCACATGGAGGAATTTATCTGTGCAACTATTAACTTTATCACTATATCACTTTATCACCTCAATTAATTAATTATTATGTGATGATTAAAAATTTACTTATTTGTATTTTTCACAGAGATTCTTATTTATTCTTCACGCAGACTCAATTCTCATTAATTTAAGTTATTTACGGCTCTATTTATCACAGATGTTTGCAGCACTATAAGTGAACATAATTATACAGGATCGGTGTGGTATCACCACTGTGTCATAATTGGGAGGCTGAATTTAGCGCACTGTTGTTCTCTTTATTATTTATGTATAGTGTCAGATCACTATTTTAATGGTTGCAGCTTTATTCATTTGTAACTTTAGCCATTTTTAGATTTTCCTATCATTGCTTCAGTATTTTTACTTCAACAGCTCAGTCTCACCATCCCTGGAAACATTGCCCCCCCTCCCCCACCACACACAGAATTAGTGGTAGTATCACTACCACCACTAGATGACAAACATGTGGCAGCTTGTTTTAAATTATCAACAAGTTGGAGGGAATTCTGATGTTGTTGATCAAATGGTTTCATCATCATATTTGGCTCTCTGTGACAAAAGACTGTCCAAGTCCAGAGACAGGAAAGAAGCCCCAAACCAAGATATTACCTTCACCATGCTTCACAGAGGGGGAACAGTTTTGGTACGCTTTATTTTTTGAAATAGCATTTCATGTTCTATTATACTGTCCTTTATTACATTCAGGTTCCATGCACACTGGACTTAAAAAACGCAGATTCTACAGGCGTTTGACATTTTTTTTCACCTGCCTATAGAAGCACTTCTATTGTGTTCTATGTGTCTTTGCACATTATGACTACTACAGGCGTTTTCTGTCAGGGAAGTTCAGAGGCAGGAAAAAAACCTTCTCTATCGCATTTTCTGGAGAGGTTTAGGAGCTGTAAAAATATCAGTCTCTCCTAAATGCCTCTTATCTTTTCTGAACATCAAGTTTCAATGTTTTTTAGTAAAACAAAAAGGTGTGTTGTCATTGTACATCATTTCCTGGCTTTTGAAGAGGGGTGTGTAGTGTAAAAAACGCCTATAAACAAAATGCTCTTAAACTCTCATAGACTCCCCTAAACTTTGTACAATATGATTTTAATTTGCATCTTTTATGCCACATTTTATAAGCTAAAAACGTTGAAGTTTTTTTTGCTCCTAGTGTGCATGGAGCTTCATTCATAGAATAGTGCTCTGTGGTCATTGTGACCATTTGAAAACTTTAGGAACAGTTTTTAAGTTGCTCTTAAAGTAGAACTATAAGCAAAACTTTTTTTTCCATTCTGGATAGAGTAAGGGGGGTTATAACCCCTGTCATATTTTTTTTTTGCCATCTGTGTCCCATTGTGGAGATTTCCCTTCACTTCCTGTCTCATAGCCAAACAATAAGTGAGAGGAAATCCCTGCAAATTAAAGGAATTCCTTGGGGAACTCTAGGTCACCAGAACTAGTGTCCCCATTGGAAAATTCCCCCTCTGTTACTTTTCTGGGGACAACCCAAAAATGTGTGATTTTCTATTACTTTCACTTTAAATGATAATGGTAAACAGGACAAACAGAGAGGGGGAATCTCCCTAACCGGGGGACAGACAGTAATAAAAACTGACAAGTATTCTAATCCCTCTCCACGCTATCCAAAACGAAAAAAGTTGTGCCTTTAGTTATACTTTAATGCCGCGTACACACGAAGGGACTATTCCGCGGGATTGTCTGCTGGACTCGAGTCCGCCGGAAAATCCCCACGTATGTGGGCACCGGTGGACTTTTTGGCGCCAAAAGTCCGGCTGACTAGGTTTTAAGTTTTGTTTTAAAATTATCCGCTGGACTTGGCAGTCCGGCGGACAATCCCGCCGTTAGTAGGCTAGTCCGCCGGACTTTTGAAATGAACGGACTTGCCGCTCATCGGAAAGTCCGTTCATTTTCAAAAGTCCCGCTGACTTTTTCCCGCGGATTGTCCGCCGGAGAAGTCCGGGCTTGTGTGGGCAAGTCAAACGCTTGGAAGTCCGGGCGTGTGTGGGCAAGTCCCCCCTCGGAAAGTCCGGCGGATTGTCCGCCGGACTAGGTCCGGCGGACAAAGTCCGAACGTGTGTACGCGGCATAAGATATCTCTACAGGTCTTTTACTGACATCCTATGTTTTGCTGTGAACTTTGCAGCAAATTTCCTGTATCTTCATGTTAACATCAAGGCCTTTGGATATGCTTTTGTGGCCATTTTGTCTTTATGTATCTTTACAATTCTTCATCTAAAATCCTCTCCTATGTCCTTTGTCACATGAATAGAACCTTCTTTAGTAGAATAGACTCTACTAGACATTGATTGGTGTTTTTAATTGGGCAGCACCGCATTAAGCCACACCTCCAGCTTCTCAATGATTGGGGTAATGGAGTCTAATTATTATCTAAGAGGTTCAGATATACCAAATATTTTTCTATGAAGGACTTTGATTGCTTCAACTAATTGATCAACCAGGTAAAAAGCTATGAGTAATATTTTGTTCTTGTTTATTTTTATTTTTTTGACCGCATTTTAGGAGTCACTCATACAGAAATCCAGGTAGCTCCATGTTTTTTTTTGTATTTTAATGTATATACAGTAACTGCAAATTTCTGATCGGGGGAATTACTACTTAAAATATATATTTTTTCTTTTTTCTTTTTACAGTCAGATGAATTCAGAAGGCCTGGGTAGAATCTAGCCATTGGTAACACTGGTGGTCATTCCACTCAAGTCTTTTATCGTCTTCTTGCAGTGCTTTGGTGTTTAGGCAGGGTTGTTCCTAAATTTACCTGCCAGGTATAGCTACCTTGGCTAATTGTTAGGATCAATTGATTTCACTCTAAATCTGTAATTGCTGCACTTCTCTCTGTTGTCGCTAGGTGGCCGGGTACCTGGTGGCTTTAGATATGGGAATGGCAATGCAAGGTCAGTTTATGGGTATATGAGGTATCCCAGCCAAGGGGCAAGGGTTTTTTTAAATCCCTTGACCTGCTGGGAGAACCTATATTCGGGTGGAGTCAGGTGATCAGTGTTCTGTGTCTGGGTGGATGTGTGTTGTATTGCCCAGGCTGTTAGGCCAGAGTTTGGGCCTATCCCGGGCACATCTGGCTGCTGGGCTGTCTGAGGACCTATCCAGAAGCAAGAGAGCAGCAAAGGGTTGGGATTGCGGCTTGAAGTCTAGCCAGAGGTGACAGTTCTGCCGGCCGGAGAACCTGTCGCGGTTGGAGGTAGAGGGGAAGCTGTCGCCTCTAAGGGACCATCCACCTTATTACCGGGGACCACAGTGTGTGGCTGAAGCAAGTACCGGAGCAGAATTCTCACCAACTGGGGAGTGTGAAGAATCAGGAAACTTCAGCGGGTGCCAAGCCAGGGACCCAGCCAGCTGAGGTGATGCTTGCAGAGCAGCCTTGTGTGTCAAGCCAGGGACCATGCAGGCCAGATGGGGTGAAGCTTGAGCGGTATCTTGAGGTGCGAAGCTAGGGACCCATCAGAGAGGAGGGGGTGACGCTTGAGGAAGATACTACCGTGAAGATTGGAGGAGCTCAATGGATTCAGTGTCAGCGAATCATCTAATCTAGTGAGAGAGACTTAGAGCTCAGTGGGCTGAAGAACTACAAGAAGTGATTGTAGTGGAAGTGAAGGAACTATTACACCTTGTATTAGAAAGTGTTAAAGACTGTTGCCATAGGAGACAGCATCCCTACACATGCAGAAGAGGTGTCTTGCTGGATGCCTTTCCCTGCATGGCTGTCTACCTGTAGAAGTCTCGGAGTCTGTCAATAAATCTTGCAACTACCAAAGGGTGTCCTGGCCCTAACCCTCTCTCCCAAAGATCTGTTAAGAGAAATAAATTCTCTTTTGCATTCAAGAAGTGTCTGGCACCCAATGAATCTAACACCTTTGCACCCACTATGCCTCACAACCCACCATATACAGAAATATGTCAGCTATCACTGGCCCTGGAGGTTCTCATTAGACAAAAGGAGGCTGGAGAACTTGCTACATTCTGTACACAGGAGTCGGGTCCTTCTATAAATGTCTATGTCCCGGTCTGTGTGATGAGAAGGGTGGGTAATAGTAATCAGTCACGTTCAGTTGGACTTGTTCTGTAATGTAGAAGATGTTTTGTAGTTTATCCACTTCTTCAGGTATAATGAGTAGGGATGAGCCGAACACCCCCGGGTTCGGTTCGAACCAGAACCTTGGAACGGACCGAAAGTTTGCGCGAATTTTCGAACCCTATACGTTATAATGGACGCGAACGTTCGAAATCAAAAGTGCTAATTACAACGGCCAATATGCATGTTAATGTCATAAAACAGGTTTGGGGAACAGGGTTCTGCCCCAGGGGACATATATCAATGCAAAAAAAACTTTTAAAAACTAACGTTTTTTCGGGAGCAGTCATTTTAATGATGCATAAAGTGAAAAAAAAAAAAAGTGAAATTTTCCTTTAAATATGGTACCTGGGGGGTGTCTAAAGTATGCCTGTGAAGTGGCATGTGTTTCCCGTGTTTAGAACTGTCCTTGCACAAAATGACATTTGTAAAGGAAAAAAAGAAGCCATTTAAAACCACTTGCGGCTTTAATGGCATGTCTTGTCCTGGCCGCCATATGGCTGAAAATCCTTGAGAAAAATGGCATGGCTACCCCATCACCCCCCCCCACCCAACCCAGCCCCTTTGGGTCTTGTATGGATATTAAGGGGGACCCTGCACCCAAAATAAAACCCTATACCTACAACCCTATATACTCTGAACAGCAGTATATAGGTGGTGCAAACAAGACACGGACTGTAGGTTTGTTCTTAAGTAGAATCTGAACAGGTACATTATGAAGTGTAGCTCCATCCCAAAAAAATCTATTTTTAAGCTTTTTGGAGAACATAGGGAGGGGTTATCACCCCTGTAACATTTGCTGTCTTTGCACATCTGTTCAGAACATGTCACCTCACTTTCCGTCCCAATGACAAATGTTTTTGGAAAAGTGGGGTTTGAATTGAAACAAGGATTGGTGATAAAGCATCAGTAGAGAGGAGATACCTTTTTCCCAAATTAAATCTAACAGGATAGAATTTCCCTTCCTAGGGGTAGATTTCCTCTCACTTCCTGTTTTCTCTTTCCGTTTGCAAGTAGGAGTCGTTTGTAAGTTGGATGTTTGAAAGTAGGGGCCTGGCGTATATACTCTGCAGAAATTTGCCCTATTAGATGTTGGTGTAGCCACAAGACTGGTGGGCACAGGAATGGGCCCTGCTGTGAGTTAATAGATCAAGATTTGTACTTGCATGCACCTGTTGAACCGGGCAGAAAAATTGGGCCTTGGTGGTGGTGGTGGTGGTGGACGGTGTTGCCACAAGACTGTAAGCCCTCACAGTTACTCTTGGTGGGCGCAGGAATGGGCCCTGCTGTGAGTTATTAGATCAAGATTTGTAATTGCATGCACCTGTTGAACAGGGCAGAAAAAATTGGGCCTTTGGCGGTGGTGGTGGACGGTGTTGCCACAAGACTGTAAGCCCTCACAGTTACTCTTGGTGGGCGCAGGAATGGGCCCTGCTGTGAACTATTAGATCAAGATTTGTAATTACACGCCCCTGTTAAACAGGGGCTGAAAAATTGTGCCTTAGGCATTGGTGCTGGTGCCACAACACTGCAACCCCTCACAGATACTGTACTCTTAGCACAGCAATGAGACCTGTTGCAAAGCATTGCCTAAAATTGTAATTACACGCCCCAACAGGGGCTGAAAAATTGTGCCTTAGGCACTGGTGCCACAACACTGCAACCCCTCACAGATACTGTACTTGGAGCACAGCAGTCACACCTGTTGCGAAGCATTTTTTAAAAAATTGTAATTACACGCCCCTGTTAAACAGGGGCTGAAAAATTGTGCCTTAGGCATTGGTGCTGGTGCCACAACACTGCAACCCCTCACAGACACTGTACTCTTAGCACAGCAATGAGACCTGTTGCAAAGCATTGCCTAAAAAAAATTGTAATTACACGCCCCAACAGGGGCTGAAAAATTGTGCCTTAGGCACTGGTGCCACAACACTGCAACCCCTCACAGATACTGTACTTGGAGCACAGCAGTCACCTGTTGCGAAGCATTTTTTAAAAAATTGTAATTACACGCCCCTGTTAAACAGGGGCTGAAAAATTGTGCCTTATGCACTGGTGTGGTGGCATGGATCATTGAGGAGGAGGAAGAGGATAGTCAGTGAACATAACAGGACAGTCACTCAGCATCAGCATAGGCAGTCTTGAAGGGATGTGACATTATAAATTATTCCGTTATATCCGCTTCAGGTGCCTGGTAGCTGGTGGTGATCCAAGACTGATTCATTTTGATGAAGGTCAGTCGATCAACCGAGTCGGTGGACAGGCGCACCCTATGATCGGTGACAAATCCTCCAGCAGCACTGAATGTGCGTTCGGAAAGAACGCTGGAGGCAGGACAGGCCAGTAGCTCAATTGCATACTGTGCAAGCTCTGGCCAGTGATCCATCCTCAGGACCCAGTAAGCCAGAGGATTTTTGGTGGGAAAGGTGTCCAAGTCTGACCTTGCCCCAAGGTATTCCTGCACCATGTAGATCAGACGCTGGCGATGGTTGCTGGAACCGATCATACCTTGGGGCTGCGGACTAAAAAATTGTCTGAACGCATCGGTCAGACGTCCACCTTCCCCACCGCTCCTTCTGCTACTGACCGAAGCCTCAGCAACTCGTCGCCCAGGACCAGGAGTTTGTAACCTCCCAGTTTCTGGGAACGCGTTGCACAGACCTTTCTGCAAGGCCTCCCTGAGATGTCTCATCCTCTGCTCCCTCTGCGACGGCAAGATAAGGTCCGCAACCTTACCCTTGTACCGTGGATCAAGGAGAGTGGCCAGCCAGTAATGGTCCCTCTCCTTGATCCGAAGAACACGAGCATCCTTCCGCAGGCTTTTCAGGATCAGGGAGGCCATGCAGCGTAGGTTTGCTGAGGCATTCGGTCCGGAGTCTTCTGGGTCACTGAGGATGACATGATCGCCAGCCACCTCCTCCCAGCCACGTACAAGTCCACTGGTTTGTTGGGACTGTACATCATCCCTAAAAGACTGCTGCTGCTGATGCTAAGTGCCAGGCTCCACCTCCATGCTCACACAATCCTCCTCCTCCTCCTCCTCCTCCTCCTCATCCTCATCCTCTTCCTGTGTGATGGGTGGGACAGAAGGAACACTGTCCGGATAAAGGGGGCCTTGAGAGGCAAGGAAGTCCTCCTCTTCCTGCCTCTGTTCTGCCTCAAGTGCCCTGTCCATTATCCCACGCAGCGTATGCTCCAACAGGTGGACAAGAGGTACAGTGTCACTGATGCATGCACTGTCACTGCTCACCATCCTCGTGGCCTCCTCAAATGGTGAGAGGACAGTGCATGCATCCCTGATCATGCTCCACTGACGTGGGGGAAAAAAACCAAGCTCCCCTGACCCTGTCCTGGTGCCGTAGTCGCAAAGGTACTCATTGATGGCCCTCTGCTGCGTGTGCAGTCGCTGCAGCATGGCCAACGTTGAGTTCCACCTGGTGGGCATGTCACATATTAGGCGGTTCTTGGGCAGGTTCAGCTCCTTTTGCAGCTCAGTCAGCCGAGCACTGGCATTATAAGATCGGCGGAAATGCACACAGACTTTCCTGGCCTGCCTCAGGACATCCTGTAAGCCTGGGAACCTGCCCAAGAACCGCTGCACCACCAGGTTGAGGACGTGAGCCATACAGGGCACATGGGTGAGCTGCCCCTGTCGCAGGGCGGAGAGGAGGTTGGTGCCATTGTCAGAAACGACCATTCCTGGCTTAAGCTGGCGTGGCGTCAACCACCTCTCGGCCTGCCCCTGCAGAGCTCCCAGAACCTCTGGCCCAGTGTGGCTCCTGTCCCCCAAACACACCAGCGCAAGCATGGCATGGCATCTTTTTGCCTGCGTACTTGCGTAGCCCCTTGTACGCCTACGGAGCACCGCTGGTTCCGAGGACAGAGCACTGGAGGAAGAAGAAGAGGAGGGGGTGGAGGAGAGAGGTGTGTCACAACCAGTAGCAGTAGTAGCGTTTTGGAGGCGTGGTGGCGGAACAACCTCCAACACTACTGCACCTTGTCATGCATCCCTCCCAGCTGCCAATAGAGTGACCCAATGGGCCGTGAAAGAAAGGTAACGTCCCTGTCCATGCCTGCATGACCATGAGTCAGCGGTAATATGCACCTTACCGCTGACCGCCCTGTCCAGCGAGGCATGGACATTGCCTTCCACATGCCGGTAGAGAGACGGAATCGCCTTCCGTGAGAAAAAGTGGCGTTTGGGAACCTGCCACTGAGGAACCGCACATTGAACAAACTCACGGAAGGGGGCCGAGTCTACCAACTGAAAAGGCAGCAGTTGAAGTGCTAGCAATTTAGCCAAGCTAGCATTCAACCGCTGGGCATGTGGTTGGCTGGGAGTGTACTTCTTTCGACGGTCCAGCAGCTGGGGCAGGGAAATTTGCCTGCTACTATCGGACGTCGGTGTACTGCAAGTACTTGGTTGTGACACACCTAATTCTACACCTTCAGTCCTCTCAGAGCAGCTTTCAGAGAGGACTGAAGATGTAGTGGGGATGGAGATCCCAGCTGATGAGGAGCAAGGAGAGGTCTGCTTTGTTCTTTGGTGTGGGTCTTTTATGTGTGCTTGCCAACGAGCTGCATGGCAGGTCGACATATGTCTGCTCATGCTTGTGGTGCCCAAGCGGCTGATGTTTTGGCCACGCGAGATACGCTTGAGACAAATATTGCAAATAGCAGTGGTGCGATCTGATGCACTCGTCTCAAAAAAGGCCCACACCAAAGAACTTTTCTGATAACATGCAGAGGCAGCGCCCTGCACAGGCGGAGCTCTGCAGTGTTGTACAGTTGCTGTGCTGGCCTCTAGCTGGCCTCCAGGGGGCATCCTGTCTCGTTGGACATGTGACGCCGCATCCTCCTCCTCCTCCTCCTCTCTCCCTCTCCCTCCAGGCACCCACGTGGCGTCAGTGACCTCATCACCCCCTCCCTCTTCACCACTAGAGCAAACCTGGCAGTAAGCTGCAGCTGGTGGAACAGTACTGCCAGATTGCTGTCCTTCAGCATCCCCTCTCTCTGCGCGCACACTACTGACTTCCTCAAGCTGGGTATCATCATCCGAGCCTTCGAATCGTTGGGCATCCTCCTGGAGCATGTACCCAACACTGTGCTCAAAGAGTTCGGGGGACTCCTCAGGAGGACATGGTGGGTCTAGGGAAGGGGTGGCTGATGAGGCCATTGAGTACGCGTTGGCAGGTGCTCTGCCAGTACCCTGAGCCTGGGTGAGAGAGGATGAGGAGGATGAGGAGGGCTTGGTCATCCATTCTACCAAGCCTTCAGCATGATGCGGCTCCACATGTCCAGCTGCCGAAAACAAAGACGCGCGTGTCCCATGGTCACGTGCTGATGACGATGCACGACCACGTCCATGGCCACGGCCACGTCCACTAGAAACAGAGCCTGCCTGTCCTGTGTTCTTAGCTCTGCACGCTCTGCCTCCCCTTGGCGGTCTTCCAGCCATTGTAGTCGGTAGTCCTGTGGGTGCTGCTGAGAAGAAAATATAGGAGCTCTGTGTGATGCCACTAACACACTAGAAGTCCTATGGGTGCTTCTGCAAAGAAAATATTGGAGCTCTGTGTGATGCCACTAACACACTAGAAGTCCTGTGGGTGCTGCTGAGAAGAAAATATAGGAGCTCTGTGTGATGCCACTAACACACTAGAAGTCCTATGGGTGCTTCTGCAAAGAAAATATAGGAGCTCTGTGTGATGCCACTAACACACTAGAACTCCTATGGGTGCTTCTGCAAAGAAAATATTGGAGCTCTGTGTGATGCCACTAACACACTAGAAGTCCTGTGGGTGCTGCTGAGAAGAAAATATAGGAGCTCTGTGTGATGCCACTAACACACTAGAAGTCCTATGGGTGCTTCTGCAAAGAAAATATAGCAGCTCTGGGTGATGCCACTAACACACTAGAAGTCCTATGGGTGCTTCTGCAAAGAAAATATTGGAGCTCTGTGTGATGCCACTAACACACTAGAAGTTCTGTGGGTGCTTCTGGGAAGAAAATATAGGAAATCTGTGTGATGCCACTAACACAGTACAAGTCCTATGGGTGCTTCTGGGAAGAAAATATAGGAACTCTGTGTGATGCCACTAACACAGTACAAATCCTATGGGTGCTTCTGGGAAGAAAATATAGGAACTCTGTGTGATGCCACTAACACACTAGAAGTCCTATGGGTGCTTCTGGGAAGAAAATATAGGAACTCTGTATGATGGGACTAACACAGTACAAGTCCTATGGGTGCTTCTGGGAAGAAAATATAGGAACTCTGTGTGATGCCACTATCACAGTACAAGTCCTATGAGTGCTTCTGGGAAGAAAATATAGGAACTCTGTGTGATGCCACTAAACACACTAGAAGTCCTATGGGTGCTTCTGGGAAGAAAATATAGGAACTCTGTATGATGGGACTAACACAGTACAAGTCCTATGGGTGCTTCTGGGAAGAAAATATAGGAACTCTGTGTGATGGGACTAACACAGTCCAAGTCCTATGGGTGCTTCTGGGAAGAAAATATAGGAACTCTGTGTGATGCCACTATCACAGTACAAGTCCTATGAGTGCTTCTGGGAAGAAAATATAGGAACTCTGTGTGATGCCACTAACACACTAGAAGTCCTATGGGTGCTTCTGGGAAGAAAATATAGGAACTCTGTGTGATGCCACTAACACAGTACAAGTCCTATGGGTGCTTCTGGGAAGAAAATATAGGAACTCTATGTGATGCCACTAACACAGTACAAGTCCTATGGGTGCTTCTGGGAAGAAAATATAGGAACTCTGTGTGATGCCACTAACACAGTACAAGTCCTATGGGTGCTTCTGGGAAGAAAATATAGGAACTCTGTGTGATGCCACTAACACACTAGAAGTCCTATGGGTGCTTCTGGGAAGAAAATATAGGAACTCTGTATGATGGGACTAACACAGTACAAGTCCTATGAGTGCTTCTAGGAAGAAAATATAGGAACTCTGTGTGATGCCACTATCACAGTACAAGTCCTATGAGTGCTTCTAGGAAGAAAATATAGGAACTCTGTGTGATGCCACTAACACACTAGAAGTCCTATGGGTGCTGGGAAGAAAATATAGGAACTCTGTGTGATGCCACTAACACAGTACAAGTCCTGTGGGTGCTTCTGGGAAGAAAATATAGGAACTCTGTGTGATGCCACTATCACAGTACAAGTCCTATGAGTGCTTCTGGGAAGAAAATATAGGAACTCTGTGTGATGCCACTAACACAGTAGAAGTCCTATGGGTGCTTCTGGGAAGAAAATATAGGAACTCTATGTGATGCCACTAACACAGTACAAGTCCTATGGGTGCTTCTGGGAAGAAAATATAGGAACTCTGTGTGATGCCACTAACACAGTACAAGTCCTATGGGTGCTTCTGGGAAGAAAATATAGGAGCTCTATTTGCTGCCACTAACACACTAGAAGTCCTATGGGTGCTTTTGGGGTGCAGTGCTGTACTAACAGCACTGCGGTTGGTACTACTGAAATACTGTACTAACAGTAAGACACGCACCAGACTAACCCCCAGCAGCAGCTAAAAACACACTAACCAGCAGCAGCAATGGACGATCAATGACAGGTAGCAATGGTTTAGCAAATAAATAGCCAATGGTTTAGCAAAGTAGAGCAAATCTTTCTATATGAATCTAGCAGAGTGACACAGAATCAGCCTGATCTCTCCTAATGCCGGAACTCATTTGACCGCCGCCGGGCCCCTGAGCTGTAATTGGCTACAGGCGTCCTGCCTGTAGCCAATTATGGCTCTCCGAGTTTCCGGCGCTGTGATTGGCCAAGCATGCGGGGTCACAGTGCATGCTTGGCCAATCATCAGCCAGCAATGCACTGCGCGGCCGCGCCGGCCGCAATGCATTGCGGGGCCGCTCGCATCACACGAATGTGATGCGAGCGGCCAAAATAGTTCTGCGCTCGCCGAGCGAGCGAACACCCGGTGCTCGATGCGAACATGGGTTCGCATCGAGCACCGGGCCCATCCTTAATAATGAGTGATGGGAACATATCCCGGCATTTGTATCCACGCATCTAGACCTGATACCTTCATCTAATCACCATGGAATGAGTCAGAGAAGATGTTGGCTGTCTATGAACAGGATGGGGGAGGGGGTTAGGTTTTGTCTGGAGATGGGCTTTAGGGTCAAAACTAGTATGTTTCTTGTATAAGTTCTGGATCAGCTTCCCCAGTGTAACTCACCTTGTCTCCTTTCCATGATATTCGCTCTGGTTCTAGTGTAAGTTGCTGACCCTCTGAAAGGGACCCATCAAAGTGACCCACAATCATACAATCAGTGATATTTCCACCTTTAATTCTTGTAATCCAATTTACAATTTCCAGTGGGCTGGGCAGTTCTCCTTTATCATTAAAAATCATGACCTTGCCATTCGGATCCTTGTACTGGACTTCTTTTACATAGCGGGACAGCTTAAACAAATGACAGAAATTATTATTGGCAACAAGTATATCCACTTACAGACCGGAAGATTTTCCCTCATTAATGACCAGGTCATTTTTTTGAGATACGGCACTCCACCGCTTTAACTGAAAATTGCGCGGCCGTGCGACGCTGTACCCAAACAAAATTGACGTCCTTTTTTCCCCACAAAAAAAGCTTTCTTTTGGTGGTATTTGATCATCTCTGCAGTTTTTATTTTTTGCGCTATAAACACTAAAAAGAATGACAATTTTGAAAAAAAAAACAATATTTTTTACTTTTTGCTGTAATAAATATCCCCAAAAATGTTTTTAAAAAATCTAATTACTTCATCAGTTTTGGCCAATATATATTCTTATATATATTTTTGGTAAAAAAAAAAAAAAAAAAAACCTCAATAAGTGTATATTGATTGGTTTGCGCAAAAGTTTTAGATTAGAACATTTTTAGATTTATGGCATTTTTATTTTTTACTAGTAATGGTGGTAATCAGCGATTTTTAGTGGTACTGCAATATTGGTGAACAGAGCGGACACTTTTGACACATTTTTGGGAGCACTCACATTTATACAGAGTTCGGTGCTATACAAATGCACTGATTACTGTGTAAAGGTCACTGGTAGGGAAGGGGTTAATACTAGGGGGTGATCAAGAGATTAAATGTGTTCCCTTGTTTGTGTTTCTAACTGTGGGCGGATGGGACTGACTAGAGGAGGAGACATTAAGTAGGTAGGAGAACCACCACTCCAGGATAATCCACACAACTGAGGTTTGCAGCTTCTCCTAAGATAGAGAGACCCAGGTGCAGGCACGGCACATACTAATGACGATAGATTGAAAGACTCTGGATGGCCGCACTCTAAAATAAATTTCAATGCCTTTTATTTGTGAAACAAAATCACACAAATGTGGGTCACAGCAAAGCAAAAATCACTAACGCATTTCACACTACCAGGAGTGCTTACTCATAGCTAACAGACATGGGAAAATATGGCAAATAAATACAATTCATAACTTTACACACATTGAATATATTGATGGTTTAAATGGCAAATTGACTACCCAGCTGGTTCAATTAGGTAGCCAGCCTGACTCCATCTAGCACATAATTAAAACCTTCATTGTGAGTCACTGAAAGTACTCATAACCCAATGTTAATTCCATGTCCATATGATGTGTGTAAGCAAAAATATTTATATATATATGTGTCTGTTTATATGTATATTCATAAAAATATATATAAATAAATATAAGCGTGAATAAACAAGTAAAAAATGTGCTACTATAAAGAGTGAAACTAGAGTGCATGAATGGGTGAATGTGCCAGTAAAAAAAACAGTAAAAAATGGTGATAAAGACCACCATTTTTTACAGTTTTTTTTTTTTACTGGCACATTCACCCATTCATGCACTCTAGTTTCACTCTTTTTGGTAGCACATTTTTTACTCGTCTATAGGGTTGAGTGAACCCGAACTGTAAAGTTCGGGACCGTACCGGACTTTTGGGTTCCCGGACTCGAACCCGAACAATTGACTGTATGTTCGGGTTCGGGTCCCGTGTCCAGCGATGTAATGGCACATTTTTAAAAAGCTGCAGGGCAGCCAATCAACTTTAGTTTTACTGGCGTGCCCTTAGAAGCCATCACAGCCATGCCTACTAATGGCATGGCTGTGATTGGCCAGTGCAGCATGTGACCCAGCCTCTATATAAGCTAGAGGCACACAGCAGAGCACGTCACACTGCTTTACACAGTGTAGGGAAAGGTACCTGGCTGCTGTGAGGGAGAGAATTACATGCTAGGAGTCAATCCAGATTCATAAAATATCTTCTAATTAGTCAGTGATCTACATAGATAGAGAGTGTAAGGCAAGGTTCCTGTGTCTGCTTTGAGGGAGAGAGAATTATCTAGGAGTCCAGATTCAGAAATCAATTCTAATAAGTCAGCGATCTACATAGATTTACCTGGTTGAGTTGCAGTGCACAATCTTTATACACTGCCATGAGCCCAGTGCCAGACAAAATATAACTTTTATCTGCAAGCTCAGTGCACCAGCACTGCATATGTTACTGTGAGATACACCCTGTACATACTGTGGGTGTATTCTGCTATTGCAAAAACATTGCAAAAAAAAAAAAAATTTTGCAGTGTTTTCTGCATATGTGCAGGATTGACATATTCAATTGATCTTTTTTTCTTCTGTTGTGCTATTCCAAAAAAAAAATGTGAGTGAATTTTTTTTTTCATAGCATTTTCTGCAGTTTTGCAGCTTTTGAGATACACCCTGTACATACTGTGGGTGTATTCTGCTATTATGCTATTTCTGCTTGGCCAATCATAGCGCCAGCAGCAAGGAGAGCAATAATTGGCCACAGGCAGGATGCCTATGGCCAATTTTAGCTCAGGGGGTTTAGTACACGCCCCACACTATATAAGGCCGCCGCGCTGGCGGCCTTGTGTAGTGTGTTCCGGCGTGCAGGGAAAGAGGATTGATAGGCAGGGACAGTGTGAACTTATTATCAGTCATTTGTGTGGGGGGAAAGTGCAGGGAAAGAGCATTGATAGGCAGGGATAGTGTGTTTTTCTTAGGCATTTGCGTGTGGGGAAAGTGCAGGGAAAGAGCATTGATAGGCAGGGACAGTTGTTCTTGAATCTTTATTACCAGGCATTTGCAGGACTTAGTGTGTGTTCTGTGCCTCCAGCGCAGTATACACCTGTATCTACCCTTTAGTGGTGTTGTTCAGTGGTGTTGTTCTCTATAAATACAGCCATCTGCAGGAGTTAGTGTGTGCTGTGTGAGTCCAGCACAGCACAGTATAAACCTGCACCTGTATCTACCCTTTGTGATGTTCTCTATAAATACAGCCATCTGCAGGAGTTAGTGTGTGCTGTGTGAGTCCAGCACAGCACAGTATAAACCTGCACCTGTATCTACCCTTTGTGCTGTTCTTTATAAATACAGCCATCTGCAGGAGTTAGTGTGTGCTGTGTGAGTCCAGCACAGCACAGTATAAACATGCACCTATATCTACCCTTTGTGCTGTTCTCTATAAATACAGCCATCTGCAAGAGTTAGTGTGTGCTGTGTGAGTCCAGCACAGCACAGTATAAACATGCACCTATATATACCCTTTGTGCTGTTATCTATAAATACAGCCATCTGCAGGAGTTAGTGTGTGCTGTGTGAGTCCAGCACAGCAAAGTATAAACCTGCACCTGTATCTACCCTTTAGTGCAGTTCTCCATTGATACAGCCATCTGCAGGAGTTAGTGTGGGTGTTGTGTGAGTCCAGCACAATATACACTACCCAATTGCTGTTTTTCCCGTCTCCCTGCAGGCCATTACAATGTCTGGAAGGCCAACAAGGAGAGACAGGCAGTCACGAGCCAAGAAAAGAGGGCAAGCAGGCTCTGTGTCTAGAGACAGCAGTGCTGGTCATGGACGCGGTGCATCGTCAGCAGCACGTGGCCATGGGACACCTTATTTTCGGCAGCTGGACGTGTTGAGCCGCAACATGCCGAAGACTTGGTAGAGTGGATGACCAAGCCCTCCTCATCCTCCTCATCCTCTCTCACCCAGGCTCAGGGTACTGGCAAAGCAGCTGCCAACACGTACTCTTCCCTCGTCTCAATGTCATCAGTCACCCCTTCCCTAGATCCACCATGTCCTCCTGAGGAGTCCCCCGAACTGTTTAAACACAGCGTTGGGTACATGCTCCAGGAGGATGCCCAGCGTTTTGAAGGCTCTGATGATGATAACCAGCTAGAGGAAGGCAGTAGCGTGAGCGCAGAGAGAGGGGATGCTCAAGGACAGCAATCTGGCAGTCATGTTCCACAAGCTGCAGCATACTGCCAGGTTTGCTCCAGTGGTGAAGAGGAAGGGGATGATGAGGTCACTGACTCCATGTGGGTGCCTGATCGGAAATACCGTACTTCGTCACCGGGTTCCGGGTATGCGCACATGCGGTAGAGCGGCTCAGCAAACAGTACAGATACGCCGGGTAGCGGGTGCGCATGCGCGGGTCCATGGCGCTCGGGTATCTGATGCAGCTCAGCCAGTGCGGCTCACCGCTGTGCGTGGCACTGACAGAGGACGAGTGCGCATGCGCACTCGTCCGGGTACCCCACCTGACCACTTACCTGGCCTATAAAAGGCTTCCTCTGTCTCCTCACAAATCGCTGGTTTGTTGTCTCTTCCTGAGTCCTGGCTCCAGTCCTTGTATCCTGTATCCTGTGTCCTGTACCTTGTATCCAGTACCTTGTATCCTGTACCTGCTTGATTACCTGTGCCTGACCCGGAACCCGCTTGACCACCGCTGCTGTTACCTGTGTTTGACCCCTGGCCTGCTTCCTGGATACCTCTGCTGCCTGATAACCTGTGCTTGACCCTCGACCTGCTTACTGGACATTCTCTGAGTTACTTACCTGTGTTTGACCCCTGGCCTGCTTCCTGGATACCTCTGCTGCCTGATTACCTGTGCTTGACCCTCGGCCTGCTTACTGGACATTCTCTGAGTTACTTACCTGTGTTTGACCCCTGGCCTGCTTCCTGGATACCTCTGCTGCCTGATTACCTGTGCTTGACCCTCGGCCTGCTTACTGGACATTCTCTGAGTTACTTACCTGTGTTTGACCCCTGGCCTGCTTCCTGGATACCTCTGCTGCCTGATTACCTGTGCTTGACCCTCGGCCTGCTTACTGGACATTCTCTGAGTTACTTACCTGTGTTTGACCCCTGGCCTGCTACTGGATACCTCTTCTGCCTGATCATCCATGCTTGACCTTTGGCTTGCCTACTGGACATTCTCTGAAGCTACTTGTGTTTGACCCTCTGCTCGGTGTTCTGGACTTCTAGTTCTCACATGCACCTAATGGTCCTCCTCTAGTACACGTTCTGGTACCTACATAACCTCTGCCTCATCACGGTCCTGCCAGGTGTCTACTTCCAGTGCAGCATCAGCCTCTCCTGGTCAACGTCGCTACTGCACACCACCTGCAACACACCTGCTGGCAACCCGTGCATCTTTGTGCCCGGTGACCTCTGTATCCACTCCAGAGGCATTGTGCACCTAGTCGCAAGGGGAGCAGCTCTCAGAGTTTCGGCCCCGGTGAGTACCTTTGACAGTACAAACCAGCCAATGTCCGAGGCCGACAGAGCTGGTTCACCCCTTGAGGCCTTATGCCAGCAGGTGACAGCCCTTACTCAGGCTGTACAACGCCTCCAGGATGGATACTTCCAGATCGAGGGACGTCTCCAGCATCTGACCCTCTCTCCTAATCAAGCAGACCAGTCACCTCCTGCAGCCAGCACCTCCACTCTCTCTCAAGCACCTGGAGGTGCTCTCCCTACTTACGTCATGTCTAACCCTGATCCCAGGGTCCCCATACCAGAAAGTTTTTCCGGGGATCAAAAGAAGTTTCGCTCTTTTAGGAATTCTTGTTTACTACACCTGGCCCTGCAACCCAGGACTTTTCAGATGGAATCCACCAAGGTGGGTTTCATTATCTCTCTGCTCTCCGATGAACCCCAATCCTGGGCACACCACTTGATGGAACAAAAGAGCTCACAGCTGGATTCTGTAGAGACTTTCTTCTCCGCCATGGCAGCACTCTATGAGGACTCCCAACGCACAGGTACGGCAGAATCCACTCTGCACACCCTATCCCAGGGTAG
Source organism: Lithobates sylvaticus (assembly GCA_028564925.1). NCBI lineage: Eukaryota > Metazoa > Chordata > Amphibia > Anura > Ranidae > Lithobates > Lithobates sylvaticus. Next base: position 7,763,142 of record CM053026.1, on the reverse strand, counting down.
AAGGCCCGTAGAGGACTATATAGTAGATTTTCGCAAATGGGCTGCAGATACAGAGTGGAATGAGTCTGCTCTGAAGTACCAATTTCGTTTGGGACTCTCCGAAGTATTAAAGGACGAACTGGCCCGGGGAGAAGTTCCAACCACGCTGTCAGACCTCTGCCAACTTGTCACCAAACTTGATCGTCGGTTGCGGGAACGACGGGCAGAAAAGCTCCAAAGTCCCCGGCCCACCTGGATGATGCCCCGGGTCCCCTTGGCACCTGCTCCTTCTTGGAACTCCCGCTCGTCCCCCCATGGGGAACCCATGCAGTTGGGCCTGGCACGGTCCCCCCTGTCTGCTGAAGAAAGACTTTGTCGTCGACAAGCTAACCTCTGTCTCTACTGCGGAGGCACCGGTCATTATCTACAGAAATGCCCAGTGAGACTCAGTAAGTGCCCTTCTCGGTCACTCTCGAGCTCACACACTACTGGAGTTCCCCATTCTCATTTGACTGTTCCACTCTCCCTACAGGTGGCGGGAGAGGCCTTCCAGCTGGGAGCCATCCTTGATTCAGGGGCATGCAGTTGCTTCATGGACTTGACCCTGGCACGGCACCTGAACCTTCTTTTGAAGACCAAGAAGCAACCTCTCCAAGTTCAGTTGGCTGATGGCTCTCCGCCCTGCTCAGGACCTGTGACCCAGAAGACCGATCCCATCCTGACCTACACCAATTCAGGGCACCATGAACTCTTACGCTTCAATGTAATTCACTCTCCGATGTTTCCTATCATCCTGGGGTATCCTTGGTTACAGGCCCACAACCCTCGGATTGACTGGAACAGCAGAGAAGTGGTGTTTTCTTCCCCCTACTGCCTGCAGCACTGCTTTCCGGACGTCACCTCAAAACCTCCCACCTGTCTTGCCATGCAACCCAGTCCCAAGGACCTGCAACATGTCCCGGCACCCTATCGGGATTTTATGGACATCTTCGACGAGAAAAAGGCTGAAGTTCTTCCTCCTCACCATTCATATGACTGTCCAATTGATCTCCTGCCAGGGGCTGAGATCCCCTTCGGAAGAATCTTCCCCTTATCAGAGACCGAACTAGAAGCCCTGCGGGTGTATATCGATGAAAACCTCGCTAAAGGGTTCATTCAACCATCCTATTCTCCAGCAGGGGCTGGGATCTTCTTTGTGGAAAAAAAGGACGGTTCTCTCAGACCCTGTGTGGACTACAGGGAACTCAACAAAATCACCATCAAGAACAGGTACCCACTCCCACTCATCCCCAAACTTTTCCAACGGCTCAGGACTGCCAAGATCTTCACCAAGCTCGATCTACGTGGGGCCTACAACTTGGTAAGAATACATTCCGGGGATGAGTGGAAAACGGCCTTCAGATCGAGATTCGGTCACTTTGAGTACCTGGTCATGCCCTTCGGGCTTTGCAACGCCCCAGCCACCTTCCAGCATCTTGTCAACGACATCTTCCGTGAGTATCTGGATAACTTTCTCATTGTGTATCTTGACGATATTCTGATTTTCACCGACTCACTAGAAAACCACCGTCAACATGTCCGGAAGGTCCTTCTCATCTTACGTAAGCACGGACTCTATGTCAAAGGGGAGAAATGCGAGTTTGAGACAGATACAGTGGTGTGAAAAAGTGTTTGCCCCCTTCCTCATTTCCTGTTCCTTTGCATGTTTGTCACACTTAAGTGTTTCGGAACATCAAACCAATTTAAACAATAGTCAAGGACAACACAAGTAAACACAAAATGCAATTTGTAAATGAAGGTGTTTATTATTAAAGGTGAAAAAAAATCCAAACCATCATGGCCCTGTGTGAAAAAGTGATTGCCCCCCTTGTTAAAACATACTATAACTGTGGTTGTCCACACCTGAGTTCAATTTCTCTAGCCACACCCAGGCCTGATTATTGCCACACCTGTTCACAATCAAGGCATCACTTAAATAGGAGCTGCTTGACACAGTAAGGTCCACCAGAAGATCCTTAAAAGCTACACATCATGCCGAGACCCAAAGAAATTCAGGAACAATTGAGAAAGAAAGTAATTGAGATCTATCAGTCTGGAAAGGGTTATAAAGCCATTTCCAAAGCTTTGGGAATCCAGCGAACCACAGTGAGAGCCATTATCCACAAATGGCGAAGACATGGAACAGTGGTGAACCTTCCCAGGAGTGGCCGGCCGCCCAAAATTACCCCAAGAGTGCAGCGACGACTCATCTAAGAGGTCACAAAAGACCCCACAACAACGTCCAAGGAACTGCAGGCCTCACTTGCCTCAGTTAAGGTCAGCGTTCATGCCTCCACCATCAGGAAAAGACTGGGCAAAAATGGCCTGCATGGCAGAGTTCCAAGGAGAAAACCACTGCTGAGCAAAAAGAACATCAAAGCTTGTCTCAATTTCTCCACAACACATCTTGATGATCCCCAAGACTTTTGGGACAACATTCTGTGGACTGATGAGACAAAAGTGGAACTCTTTGGAAGGTGTGTGTCCAAGTATATCTGGCGTAGAAGGAACACTGCATTTCAGAAAAAGAACATTATACCAACAGTAAAATATGGTGGTGGTAGTGTGATGGTCTGGGGCTGTTTTGCTGCTTCAGGACCTGGAAGACTTGCCGTGATAAAAGGAACTATGAATTCTGCTGTCTACCAAGAGATCCTGAAGGAGAATGTCCGACCATCTGTTCGTGTACTCAAGCTGAAACGAACTTGGGTTCTGCAGCAGGACAATGATCCTAAACACACCAGCAAGTCCACCACCGAATGGCTGAAGAAAAACAAAATGAAGACTTTGGAGTGGCCTAGCCAAAGTCCTGACCTGAATCCTATTGAGATGTTGTGGTATGACCTTAAAAAGGCCGTTCATGCTCGAAAACCCTCTAATGTAACTGAATTAGGACAATTCTGCAAAGATGAGTGGGCCAAAATTCCTCCAGGACGCTGTAAAAGCCTCATTGCACGTTATCGCAAACGCTTGGTTGCAGTTGTTGCTGCTAAGGGTGGCCCAACCAGTTATTAGGTTTAGGGGGCAATCACTTTTTCACACAGGGCCATGATGGTTTGGATTTTTTTTCACCTTTAATAATAAACACCTTCATTTACAAATTGCATTTTGTGTTTACTTGTGTTGTCCTTGACTATTGTTTAAATTGGTTTGATGTTCCGAAACACTTAAGTGTGACAAACATGCAAAGGAACAGGAAATGAGGAAGGGGGCAAACACTTTTTCACACCACTGTACCATCCAGTTCCTGGGCTTCATCATCACCACCGGAGGAGTTCTGATGGACCCACAAAAGGTGAAGGCAATCCAGGAATGGCCTGCCCCCACGGACAAGAGGTCAGTTCAACGCTTTATTGGGTTTGCAAACTTCTACAGATGGTTTATTCAGGGGTTTTCTGCCATTGTGTCCCCAATCACGCAACTTACCCGCCAGCAAACCAAATTCCAATGGACTCCCCAAGCGCAAAGCGCATTTGAAAAACTTAAGGAACTTTTTTCGTCTGCACCCATCCTGAAGCACCCTGACCCAGAGCTCCCTTATGTGCTAGAAGTAGACGCGTCCGACTCTGCTACGGGAGCAATCCTGTCACAGAGAAGTGGCCCAAAGGCCTTGCTTCATCCGGTCGCCTTGGCCTCCCGAAAATGAAGTCCCCCAGAAAAGAATTATGATGTAGGCGACCGAGAATTACTTGCGATTAAGTTCGCCCTAGAGGAATGGAGATATCTGCTGGAAGGAGCTTCCCAACCCATTCTCATCTTCACAGATCACCGCAATTTAGAGTACCTTAGGGCAGCTAAACGCCTAAGACCCAGACAGGCCCGTTGGGCCTTGTTTTTCTCCCGATTTAACTTTCACATCACTTATCGTCCCGGCTCCAAGAATGGCAAGGCTGACGCCTTATCCTGCATGTTTCTGAACACAGAGTCTCCTAAAGAACCTGCCACTATTCTGTCTGCACATAACTTCCTCCATGCCATCCAACCTGACCTAACCGTAGCCCTGAAACAAGCCTCCAGTCAATTTTCTGTTCCCTCATTACCCTTTCTGGAAAAGAAACAGAACTTACTTTGGGCCCATGGCCGAATATTTGTTCCTCCCCCAGTCAGGCTCCAAGTCCTGCAGGCCCTTCACGACCACAAGATGTCTGGCCATTTCGGAATGCAAAAGACGGCCGACTTGGTAAGTCGGTCCTACTGGTGGCCAGGCTGGAGAAAGGACTGCCAGAACTATGTACTTTCCTGTAACACCTGCCAGAGAAACAAGGGGTCCAACATCAAGTCCTGGGGTCTGCTGAGACCTCTCCCCGTTCCTGAACGTCCATGGAAGGAGATTTCCATGGACTTTATTGTAGATTTACCTCCCTCAGATTACTTCACCACGATTCTGGTTGTGATAGATCGCCTCTCAAAAATGGCCCACTTTTTGCCCATGAAGTGTACCCCTTCGGCTGCCTCCACCACGGACATTTTCATCAGGGAAATTGTAAGGCTACACGGGGTACCAGCCAATATCACTTCAGACCGGGGGGTACAGTTCACCTCGAGGTTTTGGAGAGATCTCTGCAAGTCCCTAGAAATTAAATCTTCTATGTCCTCAGCATACCACCCAAAAACCAATGGCCAGACCGAGCGGACCAATCAGACTCTTGAGCAATATCTGAGATGTTTCTGTTCCTACTCCCAAGATGACTGGTCGGGCCTGTTACCTTACGCAGAGTTTGCTTACAATAACTCCCTACATTCTGCCATTAACCAAACGCCCTTTTGGGCAAACTACGGATATCACCCCTCTTTTCTTCCAGATGCCATTCCAGACGTCTCTACTCCAGCAGCACAGGAACTGGTCAAACATATCCAGGACAACTTCCTCCAAATCCAACAGGCCATGAAGGAAGCGCAAAAGGGGTATGAGGTACAGTACAATCGGGGCAGGAAGGAATGTCCACCATTCAAGGTTGGTGAGAAAGTTTGGTTATCAACTGCTAATTTGAAACTCCCCTGTCCATCCCGGAAACTTGGTCCCAGGTTCATTGGTCCTTTTGAGGTCAAGAGGGTGATCAATCCAGTCGCATTTGAACTAGTCTTACCCAGTTCCTATAAGATCCAACCAGTATTCCATGCCTCTTTACTCAAACCTGTAATTGCCAATTCCTTCCCTGACAGGCAGATGCCACTTCCTCCACCCATCACCATTCAAGAAGAATTTGAAGTCGAGAAGATCCTGGATTCCCGTAGAAGAAGAGGGCAGGGTAGGTGGGTGTGGCTCAGAGATGGCTGAGTGAGGAGGAACAGCAGAGGAGCACCTGGCTTTCCCCAGCTAACCCGCGGCATGTGAGGAGACTACTCACCGTTTGAATGCGGCATGACAACTAATAAAAGATACAAGACCAGATCAGCTACAAAACCCTCTATATCTCATAGCTTACCCCAGAGTGGGATAAGAAAATACCTCCGGGAACCGCATCTGACACCGGGGGTGGAGGATTTAAGGCCACGCAGAGTTAGCACAGACACCGGAGCAATCGTACCGGCATCCCGACTACATACCCTCACCCCGGCCCCTGAACTACAGCGTCGGATATCGGAGGTAGTGGCAACAGCTTCCGACAGACTCAGCACGGACGGCGGATCACGGATCATCCCTCCTGATACAGATCAGCGCTGCCGCATACACTCGGGCAGGGAACCTACATCTCAGGGCGGATCCAAAGGGGATAACGTGACCACTCCGCCTTCAGCTGGATCGGCAGACCTACCTCCCCCCCCGCCCGGCCAGCAACACAAACAACACACGCTGCCTGGAACAGATACAGGCGGACCTGGAGCAGACGCAGCCGAACGGCGTCCGACAGTACCACCAAGCCTCTCTCCAGAGCAGCATTTGATATCCGTAGAAGCCCTCACAGTGAATACGAGCGGACCGCAAACAGGTGAGAGCACTGTTATATTTTCTACATTACCGCATCTCCCTTCATTAGAACCGGAACAGCAGCAGCATCCCCAGATGAAAAGTACAGCTGCAATCCCGCGGGGTAATAGCAACAAGGACACTACTGAACTGTCTTTAGAGGAGCGTACCCCCAATACCTCTGCTTTTGATCAGTCCACTGAGAATCTAGGGGCCCCGAAGCTGCCTATGGCAAGCCCTCCAAGTAGCCAGATTAACATGGAGAGTAAGCTAATGTCCCTGATACAAGCACTCCCTACAAAAGCTGACATTGAAGCTATGATCTCACGCATAGAGGAGGCCCATACCAGGGATATTAAGGAGATAAGGTCAGAAATACAGGCTCTCTCTGGCCGGGTAGAAGGTGGGGAGGCTTCAAGATCATTACTAGAGTCTAGAGTAACAGCTTTGGAACACTCTCAATCCTCACAGACAGATATAACTAACAATATACAGCTACATTTAGAGGAATTGGAAGATCGCAGCCGTCGCAATAATCTGCGCCTACGGGGAATTCCGGAGACCATTGAAATAGAAGCACTGGCAGAGACAGCGATAATGATTTTCCATAAAGTTTTGGGAACTATACCAGCTTCTCTGGAGCTAGACAGGGTGCACAGAACCCCAGGTTCAAGGGCCCCAGAGTCAGATAGACCACGAGACGTCCTTTGTAGAGTACACAGGTACCAGCAGAAAGAACTTATTCTTAACAGAGCATGGGAGCATGGAGACCTAGAACTGGATGGGATGGTGGTGAGGATTCTACCAGATATATCAAGAGCAACATTGCAGAGGAGGGCTATATTACGCCCGATCCTGGAGTTAGCTAGACGTCAGGACTTTACGTATAGGTGGAGATATCCATTTGCGGTGACTTTTCATAAAGCTCAATCATCCTATACGTTATGCTCTCCAACCGACCTCCCTGCCCTGTATGCCTACCTGGGCGCAGAACCAGTACATGTACAGAATTGGCTTCAGAGCATTCCCAGATCGATGGCCCGGCCGGGCTTATCTACTAGACAAAATAACCAGCCTGCTCGTATACAGGGACCCAGGAGGGGCTCTAGAGGACTACCCACAAAGGGGATAGGCGATGCACAGCAGACAGCTAGGGATGGACAAACCCCACTTAGAACATCAGACTTGAAATTAATAAGAGTGGAATAATACCTAATGTTCAGCATGGCTAGGATCCTTGTTTGGCTTCCCCCCCCTCTTTGTTAAATCTTTTTTTTTTTTTTTTTTTTTTTTTTTTTTTTTTCCTTCAATATTTTTTTTTTTTATTTTTTTTTTTGGGATGGGGGAGGGGGGGAGAGGTTGGTCTGGTTTCTGGTATGTGGCGCTTAGAATAGGGTGGTTATAGCATATTAAAATTAAAATTAAAATTAAAATAAAAGCCAAATAAATGGCCTACATATATAAAATGACCCTCTGGGGGCTTTTTTCCTTTTTTTTTTGTTTTTCTCTCTTCCCCCCCCCCTTTTTTTTTTTTTCCTTTTTTTTTTTTTTTTTTTTTTTTTCATTCTTCGGCTTTCTGGTAATAGTAGGCAGAGGTAACGGAGATAATCTGCCTAATATGTGTAAACTAATATAGTGGATTGCAGAGGGATGGAAATTAGGATGTCATTGTGAAAGGTAAAATATACTCTGAGGTCTTCACGCTAAGGGAAACTGAGGAGGCTGGAAGATCTGGGGAGAAGGGTAATAGAGAAGGGGAAAGGGGGAAGAGTAATTTCGGGATTAAGCAATAAAATGAACGGTAAATACTAGCTGGAAGGGGGAGGGGGTTAGAGAGGGGAGAAATAAACTAATAAACATGTAAAGTATACAGGTAGATATTGACGCCTCAACAAGAAAATCTGAGAGATGCGTTCCTCCCAGAGACATCTTGGACGGACAATCTGGACACCTGTGAGAAACATATATTCACCCAAAAAATATCACTAGGGGAAGGGGTCTGATTAAACTAATAGGGGAGATAACAGAATTCGTGCACTTACACAAGATCGAACACATGGTGAGAGGGTTAAAGGATAGGAGTCTACTACCCAGTGATAGGGTTAGTAGAGATCACGGGGGGGGGGGGGGGGGAGGGTCGGTTGCCGTATAATTTTAATTGAGAAACACTTGAAGGGGGACAATCACATGAGATGGAACACAAGGTGGATGGGTTAAGGGATAAGTATAGGAGGCTACCACCCAATGATCGGGTTGGTAGAGAACACTAACCATATTATATATATATATATACACAGAGCATTTTTTTTTTTTTTTTTTTTTTTTTTTTTTTTTTTTTTGGGGGGTTTTTGGTGGGATTTCTCTACCCCTGACCCCCCCCAGCAGGGAGTAGAGAAACGGAAATATTCACACTCACAATAAAATGGGGGGATTTCACCCTTTTTTTTTTTTTTTTTTTTTTTTTTTTTTTTTCTTAAAATGGGGGGAATAAGTTCCCCTCTCTATAAATGGGGGAAAGGAATTACACATATAGAATTAGGCTAACATTAGGTTAACACATATAGAATTAGGTTTAGGTTAACACTAGGGGTGAATACATGCTATCACAGGAAAGGGAAGGGCGGGAGGCCTCAGTACAAGAGGTATCTTAGGAATCTCCCGACACCCCCCCCCCCCTCTCCCTAAAAAAATTTTTCTTTTTTTTATTTTCCCCTCCTTTTTTCGCTCTCTTTTTAACGATAATTAGCGGTATTTAGAGACAAAGACTGAGGTCATATTACTCTTATCTAGATAGGATTGATATAAAGAGTAAATTCTCTAAAAACCTTCACAAGGTATCTTATGGAACGGTGGGGGATGGGGGGGGTAGGGTAAATGATGTAAATATTGTGATTATGAAATTGCCGAATGTCAAAATTTCAAGGTGATCAGAGTTGTCTCCTCGTGGGGTGGCGGGGACGCTGGGGGGGCCAGGCGGCCCGAGCTCGGCGCTCTTTGACTACACCCCCACATAGGATAGCGCTCTCTTCCAGTCGGGAACTGGAGAGCGCAATAGCAAAATTTTGCTGTTCTAAATAGAACTGTTTCCCACTAAAAGTGGGCTATCTCGCCTTTTGTTTATTTTTTCTAAGGAGAAAGGAAGAAAAAGGAAGGAAAGAAAATTTTGTTGTTTTTTTTTTTTTTTTTTTTTTTTTTTTTTTTTTTTTTTTTTTTTTTTTTTTTTTTTTTTTTTTTTTTTTTTTTTTTTTTTTTTTTTTTTTTTTTTTTTTTTTTTTTTTTTGGGGGGGGGGGGGGGGGATGTCATAGAACCGAGAAATGGAGACGGTGAGCATACTCTCATTGAACGCTAAGGGACTTAACGTCCCGGAAAAAAGACGTATGTTAATGGCAGATCTATACCGGAAGAAGTCGGATATCGCCTTCATCCAGGAGACGCATTTTAAAGATGGTAAGTTACCAATCTTAAAAAATAGATTTTTCCCAGTAGCTTACCATTCTACGAATAATCTCACTAAAACATGCGGGGTGTCTATAATAATCTCATCTAAGGTACCATGGACTTGTGTGGAGGAAAAAGCAGATCCAAGGGGACGATATCTTTTTCTAAGAGGCATGATTGGCAGCATTGAGGTAACACTTGCTAGTATTTACGCACCTAACTCTCAACAGGAGATCTTTATTACTCAAACATTAGACCTACTGAACGAATTCACTAAGGGCCAACTTATACTTGGTGGTGATTTTAATATACCATTAATACCATCTGAAGACACTTCCTCGGGAAATTCCTCAATACCTATTAGTGCACGGAAACGAATTTCCAGAGTGCTACATAAGGCACAGCTGATAGATGTTTGGCGTATCTTTCATCCGGCTGAGAGGGATTATACTTTTTATTCTAATCCACATAAACAATATTCTAGAATTGATTATTTTCTTATCCCCCACTCTCAATTGCAAGCGGTTCGAGAGGTTGTAATTGATCAGATCACATGGTCAGACCACGCGCCAATTCAACTATCATATGCACTAACTGATTACTTAGTTTCTAGGACAAGAACCTGGAGACTAAATGAGAGCCTACTACAGGACAGGGAAGTAATGGAAGAAGTGACTAGAGAACTAGAGACTTTCTTCCGAACCAATGATACCCCGGAAAGTAATATGAATATGGTATGGGAGGCGCATAAGGCGGTAATGAGGGGGATATTTATCAAGCATGGCTCTCGTATAAAGAAACAGCGAACTAAGCAATTGACCTTTCTCTTGAATGAATTAAATCTAGTAGAAGCACAATATAAACACGCTCAAACAGCAACATTGGAGACTGAATTAAAAATTTTACGTAAAAAAATCGTAGATTTGATGTTATTTAAAGCAAAAGCACAAATTCAGATCTGTCGGAGGGTATCATATGAGTCGGGTAATAAATGCGGAAAGGTACTAGCTAGGACTTTAAGAGAACAGGTTCTTGGGAATTATATACCACATATAGTGAAGGCAAATGGACAGAAATGCTCCCTCCCTAAAGATATTGTGAAGGAGTTTGAAAAGTATTACTCAACCTTATATAATCTACAGAAAGACCCCCCTCCATTGGCACAGACAGAGGAATACTTAATGAAATCTCAAATGCCCAAACTTACACCTGAGGCTAGTAACTTACTGGATGAACCGTTCACACTTGAGGAGATCCAAAAAGCGATCGGATATATAAAACAAGGAAAGGCCCCGGGTCCGGATGGGTATACCATTGCCTATTATAAAACTTTAATAGTACCTCTCGGTAAATTTATGCTGAAGTTTTTCAACAATCTGTGCCCGGACACGAAACTCCCCCGAGATACTCTTATGGCTTATATTGCAGTGATACATAAAGAGGGGAAAGATCCTACAGCATGTGGCAGCTATAGGCCAATCTCGCTGCTGAACACGGATCTAAAAATACTTACGAAAATTATAGCAGGTAGAATTCAAGAGTACATTCCAGCTTTAATCCACCTGGACCAGGTTGGATTTGTACCCACACGGGAGGCCAGAGACAATGTAATTAAGGTGATAAACCTTCTACATGTTGTAAATAGGAAACAAATCCCATGCGTCTTTCTAGGAACGGACGCAGAAAAGGCTTTTGATAGGGTCGATTGGCAATACATGATGGCAGTGCTAAGGTATGTAGGAATGGGAAACGTCATGATGGCCCGCATATGTTCAATATACTCGGAACCCACAGCACGAGTGAGAGCCAATGGGGTCCTGTCAGAGCCTATTATAATCAAGAACGGTACAAGACAAGGCTGCCCCCTATCGCCACTCCTATTTGCCCTGGCATTGGAGCCATTTTTATGTACGGTCCGGTTAAACCCGGATATAGGGGGAGTGCCGATAGGGGACACCCAACAGAAAATATCAGCATATGCGGATGATATGATGTTTTCACTTACAAACCCAATAATCTCCTTACCGATGCTTCTTAGCGAATTTAATAAATATGGTACTCTATCTAATTTGAAGATTAATTTCAATAAGTCAGAGGCAATGGGAGTGGGCATAAAACACATGGAGCTTTTAAATTTTCAGACCAGTTTTAAATTTAAATGGACAACATTAGCGTTAAAGTATCTGGGGACATACATACCATCTAAAATATCCAAAATATTCGAATTAAATTTCCCACCATTGCTAAAAGAAACGCGGGCACTACTTGACAAATGGAAAACAGGACTACACTCGTGGCTCGGAAGATGTAATATTATTAAGATGTGTATACTCCCTAAATTCTTGTACCCGCTTCAAGCTCTGCCGATCTCGATCCCCACTAAATTTCTAGATCAGGTGGCCAAAATGTTTTTTGATTTTATTTGGGCCCACAAACGCCCTAGACTGAATAGACAACAAATGGTACTCTCAAAAATACATGGAGGCCTGGCAGTGCCGGATATAAAGAAATATCAACAGGCGGTACATCTAACAAGGCTTATTGACTGGAATCGTCACCAAGGAATTAAACTATGGCCAAGATTGGAACAGGCCCAGGGAAATATCCTACTTGCTAGGGGACCTTGGTGTAATACGGTAACACTAAATGATATAAAAAATCACCCACTAGTGGGAGTGACGTTTCGAATATGTAAATCTGTACTGAGAAAATATTCTCTTTCGTCAGCGTACTCACCAGTCTACCCAATCCTGGGGAATCCCTTATTTCCCCCAGGAATCTATGACCCAGTCTTTCAGAAAATGAGGCAAAATGGATACTTCCAACTTTCACACTTTATGTCGAATAATAAATGGCCGTCCATGCGAGAACTCATGGATAGAACAAATACATTTAGATTAGACTATTGGAGAGCTCTTCAATTAACGGATTTTTTACGGTCATTACCAGCCCCGGATACTATTAGTTTAAATCTCACTAGATTTGAGACCCTGTGTTCGGAGGGGGGGACATTAAGACATGCCCTATCGGCAGTATACAAATTACTGATAAGGCCACCCGAGGACCATCAACTACAATGCCTCACGGACTGGGAGTTAGATATGGGATATAAGTTCACGGAATCACAGCGACAAAATATAATGAGTCTCACACATGGAACCTCTATAAGCACTAATTTACAAGAGACCAATTATAAAGTTGTGACCCGATGGTACCAAACTCCGGCAAAGCTACACAGAATCTATCCATTACTGACAGACCAATGCTGGAGATGCCAAGAAGATGGGGGTACAATCCTCCATATATTTTGGACATGCCCAAAACTGGAATACTTCTGGAAAACGATACATCAAACTGCCCAAAATCTTATGGAAACCCTAATCCCATATGATCCGGCACTTTTCTTGCTTCATGTATCAAATATACCCATCAAAACATATAAAAGACTAGTGCTTTGTCACCTTCTCAATGCTGCCAAATCATGCATCCCTATATGCTGGAAATCTACACGGGCGCCCACTATTGGTATGTGGTTTAAAAAAGTGGAGGAAATTAAGAGAATGGAGGAATTAATCCTCTCAAAACGACACCAAAAGGAACAATATACTAAAACATGGACACCCTGGAATATATATATCTTTTCAGACGAGGGACGGACTCTGTTTGAAGGCGATGTAGCGGACTAAATAATGGGTAATCTAGCAGACATACGTGGAGAAAGGGAAAAGTAGCAGCAGCGGCAGTTCGATGGGAGTGTGCCCGGGGTCTCCGCTTCCCCCCCCCCCCCCCCCTTTTTTTTTTTTTTTTTTTTTTTTTTTTTTTTTTTTTTTTTTTTTTTTTTTTTTTTTTTTTTGAGATAGATTTTTATGTTTGGGTTAATAAAATAGGGGAAAAAGAGTATAGGGCCAGGAGGTATGGGGTACAATTTGAGGGAGTAGACCCCTAGATAGAGGAAATTAAGAATATTATGTACCCGATAGGACACTATAATTTCATATAATGTTATATACCTAAGAAAGATGTATTTCTGTGTTTCTCCTGTCCTATGAAATAAATAAAAGATTTAAAAAAAAATTTGAACCCTGGCCTGCTTCCTGGATACCTCTGCTGCCTGATTACCTGTGCTTGACCCTCGGCCTGCTTACTGGACATTCTCTGAGTTACTTACCTGTGTTTGACCCCTGGCCTGCTTCCTGGATACCTCTGCTGCCTGATTACCTGTGCTTGACCCTCGGCCTGCTTACTGGACATTCTCTGAGTTACTTACCTGTGTTTGACCCCTGGCCTGCTACTGGATACCTCTTCTGCCTGATCATCCGTGCTTGACCTTCGGCTTGCCTACTGGACATTCTCTGAAGCTACTTGTGTTTGACCCTCTGCTCGGTGTTCTGGACTTCTAGTTCTCACATGCACCTAAGGGTCCTCCTCCAGTACACGTTCTGGTACCTACATAACCTCTGCCTCATCACGGTCCTGCCAGGTGTCTACTTCCAGTGCAGCATCAGCCTGGTCAATGTCGCTACTGCACACCACCTGCAACACACCTGCTGGCAACCCGTGCATCTTTGTGCCCGGTGACCTCTGTATCCACTTCAGAGGCATCGTGCACCTAGTCGCAAGGGGAGCAGCTCTCAGCATTTTGGCCCGGGTGAGTACCTCTGACACCTCCGGGGGCCAGCTTAAGGTCAGCACACACCAACTGAATCACACCGCAGAGCTCTGCCTGTGCAGGAAGCTGCCTCTGTGCGTTATTACAAAAGTTCTTTGGTGTGGGCCTTTTTTGAGACGAGTGCATCAGATTGCACCGCTGCTATTTGCAACATATGTCTCAAGCGTATCTCGCGTGCCAAAACATCAGCCGCTTAGGAACCACAAGCATGACCAGACATATGTTGACCTGCCATGCAGCTCGTTGGCAAGCGTACCTTAAAGATCCACACCAAAGAACAAAGCGGACCTTTCCTTGCTCCTCATCAGCTGGGATCTCTAACCCCACTATACCTTCAGTCCTCTCTGAAAGCTGCACTGAGAGGAATGAAGGTGTAGAATTAGGGGTGTCACAGCCAAGTACTTGCGGGCACTCTGCTAGCAGTACACCGACGTCCGATTGTACCAGGCAAATTTCCCTGCCCCAGCTGCTGCACCATCGAAAAAAGTTCACTCCCAGCCATCCACATGCCCAGCGGTTGAATGCTAGCTTGGCTAAATTGCTAGCACTTCAACTGCTGCCTTTTCCGTTGGTAGACTCGG